>PVJL010005877.1:0-101198 GCA_004026885.1 Lyroderma lyra
AAAAAAACCTTTTTAACATATAACTAAGATTTCAGGCCAAAATTAGTACCCTATATCTAATACACAATCATCAGAAAAAAAAGAAATTGTTAAGGAAGGATCTGAACACCCACATCAGTGTCGAGTGCAGAATCAGTGCTTTTCTGCTTCTCAAAACAAAACCTGGTGTGCCACTTGGGCCGTTGATATAGGAGTGGCTTTAAAAATACCTACCTGATGACCACAATAAATAAAATGACTTTCTTAAGCTTGCGAAAGAATACAAGAGTGACCCAAACAATCTGCCTTGTGAGCAAATATTATTGCCCTGAAGTATTTGTGGAAAGAAACTTGTTCGTCTGTATACATCAGCACTAATCACAGAACATCCAGACCCCGTGGGGAAAATCTTGATTGCTGTTTTTATTTGCAGTTGGAAGGGGAAGTCTGGATGTGCTTCAAGTCTTTGTTGAATTACTGTGCAGGAAAATTACGTCATCTGCCTACATTACCTTTACTTAGCCTTTTCCTACTTCAAAACCCCACCCATCTAATTAAAGTCCACTTGGATTCCTAAGACACTTTAACCTACAGCAACACAGTAAAAGGGCCAGGGGCAGTGTGGCCATGGGCTGTGCCTTCCTCTTTCCCTGATAGGAGAGAGGCATCAAATTTCTTTCTTTAATTCTATTAGCGTTAGTTCACTACAGTTGGGTACCCATTCCACTTAGCTGTTCTTTTCAGCTCAGGCTCTCAGAAATGAAATTTCTAGACATGGTCTTTTGTGAACAGTATTTCCTTACAGTATTTTGGATGGCATTCCTGACACCCCTGCTTCCTCTACCCCCACTGTTTTACACTGTAACCTTAACCCATTTATCAGTGTCACAGGACAGGAGAATTTTTCAGCAGTGACATTCAGCAGTGTCTTGCCAATTAAAATAAAATTCCCTCTGAGAGTCATGGACAGAGGGGATTGATCTTAACATCTTTTAGATCTTGGGTTTCTGACCACAAGCTAATCTCTATGGACAACCAACATTGTGCTCTCATGTGTTTAATTATTACCATTGGATTTCTACTGTTTAGCATTGCAGTTCTGAAACACCCCCTGATAGATATTTTGTTGTTGTTAAAACGAGACATCTTTATCATAAAGAGATTGCTTGAAGCATTTGGCTCTCTCTTCCCGATACTTTGTATTACTGGGAAAAAGTAAAGTTCAAGGCGTGCATTCATTGTCCATGGCATGCTGTCCCCTGGACCTCTTGAAATCTTTATTTTCACCTTCTTAGGGAGCTGCAGCCAACCCTGAAAATGAGGACCAGCAACAAAGACTGAGAGAGGCTGCAGAAGGTCTCCGGGTGGCCACGAACGCTGCTGCCCAGAATGCTATTAAGAAAAAAATTGTCAACCGCTTAGAGGTGAGTAAAGAGGCTAATTTTTCTGGGATATTCGTTAGAG
The DNA here is from genome assembly GCA_004026885.1 of Lyroderma lyra. Lineage (NCBI taxonomy): Eukaryota > Metazoa > Chordata > Mammalia > Chiroptera > Megadermatidae > Lyroderma > Lyroderma lyra. The sequence continues at coordinate 1,444 of PVJL010005877.1, forward strand.
ACTGCAAAGAGTTATTGCAAAGAATAATCAGATTAATAAGGCAAAGCCCATATGAGGGAAGTGAAATCAAGATTAATGATACTGTTTAATGCTTTAGCTACTAATAACAATGTTAAATGTTGGTTTATGTACATTGTACATTTTAGATTCAATGGTTTAAGCACATGGACACAATTTGAAAATTTGCTTTAGTTCATTGTTTCAGAAAGCCAAATCTTTTCTGAGTTTAACATTCTTAAATAGAGTTCAAGTCTTTTTCAGGAGGACCAGGATCTTTTTTTCCTGACATTAAGGGATGTTGACGTGCAGGAAGGACCATTAGCTAAAAATGTTTATATTTTGTTGGAAGCAATGATTCTTTCAGGGCTGCCAAGAGGAAATACAAATTTAGAAGATTGGAGATGGGGATCAGGCTTGGATAGAGAGGTGTGGGATGGAGTAATGGGAAATATTTTTGTCATTTTTCAGAGCATCTATTCAGAAGAAAGAGAAAATATTAGTAATAGGCCAAAACTGTGTAAGAAAATAAATCTCACAAATATACACAGGAGAGTTTTACACTCAAATTTGGGAAGTGAGAGGCCGAGAACCTTGCTTTTTAGTGTGCAGTCCCTCTGTGTGCAGTGTGCTGGATTCCAGGAGAAAACTGGCCACCTCATCCTGGAAGAATGCGAGAGCAAGAGCATAAACAGGGTTAAGTACTCTGGTGGCGAAGTCTAGGCCTTTCTGAACCAAGGCTTCCCGCGGGCTGTGAGAGAGCAGTCATGAGCACCAGCACTGTGCCTGACCCAAAGAACAGCCCGCACTGCTGTGGGAGACATGCTTTTTCCCTACAGCCTTTAGACTTGGTGCTGCTAATCGTTGACACCGTGGCTTTGGAATGATCCCTTGTCTTTTTGAGAAAGGCAAATGAACAGTGGAACTTGAGCTTTCAAGTGTGCTCGTCTTTATCATGTGTCCCAGGGAATGTAAACCAAATGAGGCCAGCAGGGCACTGTTAGGCCAGGGTCATCGGTGGTATTTAAAAGGCGGAGTCAGTGCCTGGAGTTCCCTTTCTTACAGACAGATGCAGCTATCCAATGCCAAGCCTTTAGCAGAAGGGACGTATGTAAATGTGCCTGTATACGTTGGCACCTTCAAACCCTCATTCACCTCCTCTCCCTGTCCCCTGCAGGTGGCAGCTAAGCAGGCCGCCGCTGCGGCCACGCAGACCATCGCCGCCTCCCAGAATGCGGCCGTGTCCAACAAGAACCCCGCAGCCCAGCAGCAGCTGGTTCAGAGCTGCAAGGTGAGGTGCTGGCGGCCGGAGCCGGGGCTGCCGTAGATAACCCTGGCAGCGTTAGAACGCCACGTCCCTGGTAATTCACTTAAGACCGATCATCCAGGCCCCTAATCCAGTTTGTTCTGGGTCCCTGTTAAGGTGTACACACACACGTCTGGTTTTTATCTGTTAAGTGGATGGCCTGTGTGGAGGGAGAATATGATGTTTCTTTTTTTTTCAGGATTGTCTTTCTTTTGTCTAGATTCCTTTTTTTCCTTTTGAGAGACTGAATCAAGGAGGGTCAGTGATGAGGCCATTGTCGGGCTCTGAACTAGTGATGAAGCATTGAATTTCAGAGTGCCTTTCTCCCTGAGAGGTGGGCCTTTGCGTTCAGTCTGTACTCGTTGTAGCAAGGTTGGTTTCCTGCTTTTCACTGATTGCACCTCGAGGATTTATTTCATCCTGTCTGGCCTCAATGATGACATGCTTTCTATTGTGGCCTGTTTGTTCTTCTAAGACCTGGGCAGCTATGCCATCTTGAAGCCACCATACTGCAAAGGGTACAATAAACACCCTTGTTGCCTTCTCCGAGAGCCAGGGACTTGGCTCTCCAAGGAGACCCCTGAATGGTACCGGACATAGAGTCTGATTGTGTAGCTAGCCATTGCCCACGTGTTGGCAGTATGTCTGACTGAAGTCTCCTGGAGGTATTTGCAGTTAGCAGCAGGAACCGACTGGAGAGGCATGTGTGGCAATGCCTGGGTACTGAGAGCTAACTGCTTTCTCTCTCCTTTTCCAAATCTTCTTGTGAAATGATTCACGTGTGAAGGGTGCTGCTACTAGTACTTCAGAAGTGGCTTTACTTCTGAGGGAAGCCACCATAGGCCTCCCGAGTCCTAATTCCAGGCTCTGTGAGGTCAGTCTCCCATTGAGGATCAAGTGTGTCTCATAGAAAAGCCTCCGTGGTGCAACAGGGCCCTGTCCTCGGGTCTGTATGCACAAAGAAGTGGTTTTTCTGAGAGCCACGCCCCTGCTAGAGGGGAGTTTATTGGTGATTCGTGCCTCCATTCAGTGGCTGGCAGGGTTAAAAAAATAAAATGTCATTTCCCCTTCTCAAGAAGCAAATGCTACTCATGTCCAAGAAAATTTTATAGTATGAACCCCCTCCTTCATTTTTTGTGAAGAGACTGAAGATGCTCGGCCTCTGGGTGTCACTGTCAGGAAATGAGAGCACTACTGTGTATCCAGTGGGAGAGCAGGAAGTACACCACATTCCTGGGGCCCGCAGTCCTGGAGAGGACCTGCGAGTAATCTCTTAGAAATATATTTTCTAATCCTTGCTGGAGTGGGCTCCTGACAAAAAAGCATCACCACGGTGGGATGCCCCTGTGCTGTGCCCTCTGTGGGCCTTAGTCAGATGGAGTGTGGGCACAGAGAGCAAATGCGGGAGGATGCAGAGTACAAGGTGGGTCTCCTCGGTCACTGAGAGAGAAGGTCACTTTAAAGTGAGCTCACCTCAGGGATGCGGCCCCTTCCTCCGCTACCCGGGGCACTTTTCCAGTTTGAGAAATGAAAAGGGCTACTGAGAACAGAGGAAGAGAAGCCATGGTGGCATGAAAGCTGGCAGACAGAATGCACGCCTGCAGAGTAAGAAGTCAGTCCTGAAACCTGCTGGTAGTGGAGTACTTCTCCCACTCTCTTCTGATTGTGGGGCTGTGTGCCTTGAGTTCGTCCACTGGTGAATTGTATAGACTCTTTGATTCTGTTTTCAGTGCTGTTGAGCCAGGGTGGTGTGAGTTGGAACTAAGGACATGTTTTTAAGGCCTCACTATGGAGAATCATCTTGGGTTGAATGTGGTGGGCACTTTGGGACAACAGAGTAGGTAGAGCACGAATGGGAGAAGGGTACCCGGAAGTTCTGCATTAGGATTCGGTGCTGGTGAGGACCCAGCTGGCTAAAGGTGCCGTGTAATCCAAGGTCTGGGATAGGCATCCCCCACCCTGAGTGATAGCACATCCGAAGAGCATTTATCACTTGGGGCATTTTCCACCCTGTTTTGGTAACTCACCATGCTCAGTGTGCTTACTTTTAATTTTCTTGCTCCCTGTAGGCAGTGGCTGATCACATCCCTCAGCTGGTCCAGGGGGTCAGAGGGAGCCAAGCCCAAGCAGAAGACCTCAGCGCCCAGTTGGCTCTCATCGTTTCCAGCCAGAACTTCCTCCAGGTAACCTGAAGCATTCACCTTGGTTTTACCCAGAGCCTCCCACTGGGCAGGGGCTGCCCTTTGTCCTTAAGGAAAGGAATCAGGAATTGCACAGCCATAGCCAAGTCCTTGCAGCAAGCAGACCTTGAAAGCCTCCTCTTTATAGTTGCAGTTTCAGGAGAAGTAGATTCAATTTGGCAAAGTGAAATGCTAACGTGCAGGGAAATTGCCCCAGGGGATAGCACATAATCCGTTTTTCTCAGGAGAATCATCTGTATATCTCTTCTATGAGAGCAAACATGTAATAAGTTGCAAGTTTTGATGATATCCTAGTCCTGGATGTTGCTTTAGGACTGCCAGTGTCCAGAATGGCTAATGGCCTGGGAAACAAGAAATGGTACACACATCTCCGAAGATACGACAGTTTCTTATGGCAGTTGTAGAATTAGTAAGTATTATTCATCTTTGTGAATGAGGGGTAGGTTCATTTTAAGGAAAATTAAATAAAATGAGAATATTAAGTTGTGTGAAAACTCCCTTTTTACATACTTCTTATATTCAAATCTGCTAGCACTTTGTCTTACCTGTATCTCATAAACAGTCCATGTGATTAGGAAGTTCTTGTCCTCGTCCCATCCAGCTGAACCTATATTTACAGGACCCAGTGTTACATCGATCTGGTTAATGTTTCAAGTGTTGTAGACCCTCCATGCAGACATAGAAGATGAAAACTTTTATGTTTTTCAGCTCATTTTCATGACATGCACATGTATGTATGTATATAATTTTTTAATTGAGATTTATTGTGCATAGAGTATTCATACTTTTAAATAATATTCTATCATATGGCTATACTCACTGTGTAGCTATTTTTTCATCATTGAAGATGTAAGTTGTTTTCAGTTATTTGCCATCATAAACAACCTGTGATATGATAAAAGTCTGTGTTGTTATTATTATTCCTTTAGGGTAAATTTCTAGAAAGAGGATTGCAAGTGACTTAGTTTTGCCTTTGGAGAATTGTGGATTGCACAAGGTGTTTCTCTTTTCATTTAAGTGATTCGAGGGCCTGGTGCCAGTTTCGTTGTCCCCACTGCTGGCAGGATTGTAGGGTATGACAGAGCAGTGCAGACACGTTCCAGGGCCCACTCTGTCCCTGCCTTTGTTTTTTCTTTTGTTTTTTAGTTTTGCTATCATAGATGCATCAGATCTTTACAAGAATAAGTCAGGATTAGAAATACATAGAAATAGAATTGGCAGATCAAACAGTTTTTACATTATTAATGCATGTTGAAAAATTGCTCTGCAAGAAAACTGAGTGAGTCTAAATTTATAACTAGCAATATATCAAGCACACTTCAAAAAAATTTTTTATTGTTAAATTTATTAGGGTGATATTGTTTAGTAAAAATTATATAGGCTCCAGGTATACAGTTCTACAATACATCATCTCTGTGTTGCATTACATGTTCAACACCCAAAGTCAGTTCTCTTTCCATCACCATGTATTTGAGATGCTGTGCTTTCTTTCCCACCCCACTGTCCCCTTACTGTCAGATAACCACTAACCACTGAACTATTGACAGTGTCCATGAGTTTTTGTTTCTTTGTTGCTTTCAACTTTGCGTTCCACAAATGTGTGAAATCATATGGTTCTTGGTTTTTTTCTGTCTGGCTTATTTCGCTTAGCATGATGGTTTCAAGGTCCATCCATATTGCCATAAATGGCCATATTTCATCTGTTCTTACAGCTGAGTAGTATTCCATTGTGTAGATGTACCACAGCCATTCATCTATCAAAGGACACTTTGGCTGTTACCATGACTTGGGCACCATGAACAGTGCTGTAGTGAACATTGGGGTACATAATCTTTGCAGACTAAGGGTTTCAAATTTTCAGGGTAGATACCCAGAAGCGGGATTGCTGGGTCATATGGTAAGTCTATTCTTAGTTTTTTGAGGAACTTCCGTAGTGTTTGTACCAGTTTGCACTCCCACCAGCAGTATGAGGGTTCCTTTTTCTCCACACCCTCTCCAACACTTGATTTTTTGTTTTGTTTTGTTTTTTCCAGTGGGAATTATTTTAAGAAATACTCATGACAGCCAGTCCAGGGACAACTTTTTCAAACATGCTGTAATGAAATTTGGCAATTTCAACTAAATCACACCCTGTTCTTCAGACACTTGACTCAGATTTTTCTTTATTACAGTAAATCTGTGTCTGGAACATGAAAGTTTGTGTAGGGACTAACCACTCCAGCTCAACCTTAAAGACAGGTTTTCAGCCTGGGCTGCATTTCCTAGAAGAACAAATCCTTTACATATTTTATTGAAAGAGGACAGTAATGGTTACCTCCAATAACCCAATCAGAATATTTTAATAGAAGCCTTTCGAGGCTTTTGTAATGTGCTAACCAGTGGAATGAATAGATTTAGGAAATGCCAGAGCTTCTAACAATGAGAAGAAGAAAAAAATATATAACCTCTTAGAGGTTTGTCCAGCACTTGTTACTCCTTGTCTTGTTGATAACAGCCATTCTCACAGGTGTGAGGTGGTATCTCATTGTGGGTTTGATTTGCATTTCCCTAATAGCTAGCAAGCACACTTTTTAAAAATAATTTTTTATTTTTCAATTATAGTTGACACACAATATTATATCAGTTTCATGTGTACAACATAGTAAATAGACATTTATATAACTTATAAAGTGATCACCCTGATAAATCTAGTGTCCATCTGACACCATACATAGTTACTACACTATTATTGACTATATTCCTTATGTTATACTTTACATTCCCATGTCTATTTTGTAATGACCAATTTGTACCTCTTCTTCCCCACTACACTTATTCTCCCCAAACCCCTCCCATCTGGCAACCATCAAAAGTTCTCTGTATCTATGAGTTTGTTTGTTTGGTTTGTTGATTTGTTTTTTAGATTCCACATATAAGTGAAATCACATGGTATTTGTCTTTATCTGCCCTGACTTACTCCACTCAGCATAATATCCTCTGTGTTCATCCATGTTGTTGTTGATGGCAAGATTTCATTCTTTTTATGCTAAGTAATACTCTAATGTATATATGTACCACCTCTTCTTTATCCATTCATCCATCAGTGGATACCCACGCTGCCTCCATATCTTGGCCATTGTAAATAATACTACAAGAACAGATTGATGCACACATCCCCTTGAAGTAGCATTTTGGGTTTCTTTGGATAAATATCCAGAAGTGGGATTATTGGGTCCTTTGTTTTAAAGTCTATTTTGTCTGATGTAAGTATTGTTACCCCAGCTTTTATTTCATTTCCATTTTCATGAAATATCTTTTTCTATCCCTTTTAGTCTGTGCGTTTCTTTAAACGTGAAATGAGTTTTTTGTAGGCATCATATTATAAGGGTTTGTTTTCGTACCCATTCAGGTACCCTGTATCTTTTGATTGGAGCATTTAATGCATTTACATCGAAAGTAATTGTTGATAGATATGTAGTTATTGCCATTTTATTACTCATATTTTTATTTATTTTTCTTCTTCTTAAAGAAGTCCCTCTAACATTACTTATAATACTGGTTTGGTGGTTATGGAATCCTTTAGTTTTTCTCTTTTCTGGAAAGTTCTTTATCTGTCCTTCAATTCTAATTGATAGCTTTGTTGGGTAGAATAATCTTGGTTGTTGGTCTTTGCTTTTCATCAGTTTGAATATTTCATGCCTTTCCCTTCTGGCTTATGAAGTTTCTGTTGAGAAATTAGCTGACAGTCTTATGGGAGCTCCCTTGTAAGTTACTAGTTGCTTTTCTCTTGCTGCTTTTAGGATTCTCTCTTTGTCTTTAACCTCTGGCATTTTAATTATGATGTATCTTGGTGCAGAGCTTTTGGGGTTCATCTTGTTTGACACTCTCTGTGCTTCCTGGGCTTGTATGTATGTCTGTTTCCTTTGCCAGGTTAGGAAAGACTTCTGTCATTATTACTTCAAATAGGTTTTCAATTCCTTGCTCTCTTCTCCTTTTGGTATGCCTATGATGTGAATATTGGTGCTTTTGATGTTGTCCCAGGGACCCTTAAACTATCCTCATTTTTTGGATTCTTTTTTCTTTTTGCTGTTCTGATTGGGTATTTTATGCTACCTGTCTTCCAAATCACTGATTTGATCCTCTGCTCCTTCATATCTTTCGTTAATTCCCTCTAATGTTATTGTATTCAGTTATCGTATTTGTCATTTTTTATTGTATTTTCTATCTTCATTTTTATGTTTACTGTCTCTTTGTTGAAGTTCTCACTGATATCTTTGAACATCCTTATAACCAGTGTTTGGAACTCTGCATCTAGTAGATGGCTTGATGGCTTCTTTCCATCTTGTTTAGCTTTTTTTCTGGAGCTTTGTTCTGCTTTTTCATCTGGAACATGTATCTTTGTCTTCTCATTTTGGCTACCTCCCTGTGTTTGTTTCTATGTATTAGAGATTCTATGTCTTACATTCTTTTTAGAGTGACTTTATATAGTACTTGTCCTGTGGGGGCCAGTGGCTTAACTTTCTTTTTCACTGGAGTCAGGTACTCCAGGTGTGTCCCTTGTATGGGTTGTGTGTGCCCTCCTGTCGTAGCTGAACCTTGGTTACTGTTTGCACACCAATGGGAGTGATTGGCCCTCAGGTTGATTGGTTGTGAGGACTAGCCATGACTAGAGTGGAGGAGCTGTATGGTGGGGCTGACCCTATGAAGCAGGTTTCACATTAGCAGGGCTCTGGTGCCTGCCAAATCTGCCTTTTGGCTGTTTGATTTGTGGAGGTGGTTGGGTGGTGCTCAAGTATGATCTCAAGCTGGCCACTGGGTGTGTTTGTTCTGGGCCTTTTTGGGGAGGGGGTTTCTGTTGCAGTTCAAGGTCAGTGCTGCCTGTGCCCTACTCAGGGCCACTTTGTATGAGCTATAAAGTAATCTGCAGATGGTTGCCACTTGTGCTAGACTTGGAGGTGACTGGGAGAGGCTAAGGTGTGAATTGAGTCCAACTGTTGATAGTGCCGAGCTTGGCGCTGCTTAGCCAGATGTATGCAGCATGCCGAGGCCAGAGGCTGCTTGTTTGGAATTTGTGAAACCTTGAGATATTCTAGGAAAGTCTGAAGCATGAGCCAAGACAGGCCATTTGTACGGAAAAGCCACTGGAAACTTACTTATCACCTTGGGTGGGCCCACAATGTTGATGGGGCAGGTCCTCAGGAAATCACCAGGGTGAATGGTATTAATCACCAAGTTGATGGACACTCAGATGTGGCACCTGCCTGGGTGTGCAGAATGGGTAGTAGGAGGGCTCAACAAGGAACAATGTCTTCTGCCAACATTTCTGTCTGGGAGAAAGCTGCCCCTCCAGTCCTTGCCCTAAAGCCAGATAATTCATTTCCTCCCCTTACGTCCCTGACACCTTCTGAGCTGCTACCCCAGCAATGGAGCTCAGAGTCAGTTAGTCCATCAGCAATTAATTCCCTGCACAGTTCCTTTAAGAGGAGTGCTTGGGACTCTAGTAGCCCTCTGTCTCACTCAGCCCCTGGTTTTCATGGCCAGAAGTTGTGGGCACTTCTCAGCACTGGAACCTTGGGGAGCCTGGTATGGGGCTGGGACCCCTCACTCCTTGTGGGGAAAGCTCCGCAGCTGAGATATTCCTCCCAATTTTTAACTGCCACATGTGGGTGTGGGACCAGTCTGTTGTAGCTCTCCACCTCACCTGCCAGTCTCCACATAGCTTCTGTATTATGTGCTTAATTGTAGGACTTACCTTCAGCTAGACTTTAGGAGATTCTCAGTGATGGTCAATCTGTAGTTTAATTGTAATTTTGATGTTGTGAGAGGAGATGAGCACAGCATTTACGTATTGCACCATCTTGACAGGAAGCTCTGTAGCACAAATTAAAGAGATGTTCTAAGAAACATGTTTAGTAAGAAAGTTTGAAATCTGTTTTAAATGAGGATTTCAAGCTGCTATCCCAATTTTGCCCCTTCCTTGATGGGGTAGAATTGAAATAGTAGCTTGAAATCCTCTTTTTTTAGCATTCCTAGAATGTACTTACTGTCCTAGAGCATCTGATGAGGGGTAGGGGGTGTGTGTGTGGCAATTTTCAGGAGGGAATGTAGATATTTTTAATATTTCTTGTTTTAGGAGAAAGGTGGATAATGGTGGCCTTGCTGTTTGGGTCTATTCTCTGACTCTTGCTACCCAGGAGCTGTCTTAATTTCTCCCTACCTCTCTAACAGCCTGGAAGCAAGATGGTGTCCTCTGCCAAAGCTGCAGTGCCCACCGTGAGCGACCAGGCTGCAGCCATGCAGCTGAGTCAGTGTGCCAAGAACCTCGCCACCAGCTTAGCAGAGCTGCGTACCGCCTCGCAGAAGGCAAGTGGACCCTTGTCACAGCAGTTAGTTTGCTGGGAATGGGGCTTTTAATGCCTTACTGCTTGTGTGACGTTGGGCCTGAACACCGCTGGGCCTATTTTTTGTCCATTTCATTTGCATCACCATTAAAGATGTCCTACATGTGCATTAGCTCTTACCACTTTTAGCCACAATCTCCTAGACTTATCACCTTCTGGTTCCAGGTGACACTTGTTAAACTATTTTAGGTTGCACACTTCCTTCTCCTCCCATACCCTGGGACGAGTAACAGTCTATTTTTCACAATCTTGGGCAAGACTGGTAGTCATCAGTTTCTTTGTGCCAGCCAAATTGGGGCCAAAGTAAGTGATCATATCTTCCAGCTATCATTTTGTGAATTTCATAACAAATTATTTGGGAAGCAAATCTATCTTCAAGGGTCATTTATATTATCTTTTTTGTCCTGAAAAAATTTTAAATCTTAAATGGGAGCGTTCACCTTTACAAGGTCTTCAAATGAACAGAATTAGGGATTAATGAGTTTCTGTCTCTGGAACTTATTAATTACCAGAAGGCCTCATTACTGCACTGTTTGATGTGGTGTTAGCAAGACATTCTGGCATGAATTCATTTTTCCTCACTGTAACAATCCCTTTATAGAAACAGACAGCCTCTTCCATGAGCAAGGAAAGGATAGAAGCTGACTTGAATTCTTAATGTGAACACTGCACTATATCACCCAGGAAAATATCCAGAACTTTAGATTATAGCCAATAAAAAGTATTTGGAGCTGTGTTTCTCATCGATCTAAAGACCATCTGTACTAGAGTCACCTCGGGGCACTTAGAATACAATCTCCTGGGTTTTGCCTCTGCATAACCAAATCAGGATCTCTGGTCATAGAACCTGAACATCAGCATTTTAGCATATTTCCTCAGTGAGTCTTACTTAGACACACCCACCTCACAAAACTGCTCTGGAGCAATGAATCCCAAAGTAGGACCCAAGCAAGACTGTCCACTGGGTACAGGAAGACACTGAGAGCTTCCAAATATTTGTTTATATAGTGTAAGGGGTCAGAGTATTGCCTCTGGAATCAGAGCACCTGCATTCAAACGCTGGCCTTGTTGACTCATTTTGTGACCTGGACAAGTTAATTAACTTTTCCGTGCCTCAGTTTCCTCACTGTATAATGCTGGCACATAGAAATCAATCAATTAGTATTTACTGCTGCTGTTGTTACTATTTCATAAAAAAGGAAGAAATTAAAATTTACCGGTATTTAATACACTGATCCATATTTATATATGTATATAATTTATTAACACATATTCGGAGGGGTGTAATCAAAGTATTTGGAGACCAATATTTAGAATGATCAAGAGAATGAAGTTTTCTTAAAGCAAATGACTAAGGAAAGCAACCTTTCAGAATCTTCAGTATGAAAAGATAATGGTTTATAATCTAGAAATTTCTAAAGACAGCCAGTAAAGTTAATAAAGACTTGGCCCCAGAGTCCCGGGTTGCTGTGCTCATTCCTTCCTTTCCTCCCTCATGTATTTACTCGCCACATGTTTTCAGGCCTCTGTACACACATACTGTGCTAGGTGCCCTCTCTCTAGAACCCAGACACAGTGAAGAGAGGCAAATACATTTCAGATAAAAATAGCTCCGTGGAGACATTAAGTATATCCAGTTATGAGACATACATAATTTATTATTTCAGGAAGTTAGGACTAAGATTCTGACTGAGGATGATTTTGCCCTCTCGGGCAATGCTTACTACCCTTGCTTCCTATTGCTAGAGCTGGAGTTTCATTGAGCCCATCCAAAAAGGCATTTCATATGTTGCAAAGAACTGGGACCACGTTTCCCAAGCAGAATGTGTACACATATTCCCACTGTGTTGACAGGCCCACGAAGCCTGTGGTCCTATGGAAATCGATTCGGCTCTGAGCACTGTGCAGACACTTAAGAATGAGCTGCAGGATGCCAAGATGGCTGCCGTGGAGAGTCAGCTGAAACCACTTCCAGGGGAAACGGTAAGAGATGTTAGAGCCACCTGGCAGGTGAGGCGCTAACTTTTGTTACAATCATGTTAGATAGGGGTTTTTTTTTTTATTAAAATTTGGAGTTAGTGTGTCTGAATTTCAAACATTTTGAATGCAAAGCCTTAGAGTAGTCATAATTTCTTTAAAAATTGCATTGATAGAAATTGCCCTGAAGGGGCCTCTGGCGATGGTTCTGTGTTTTCCTGGGGTTTGGCAGGGGATGAACAAGGTGTCTGTTAATATTCATCCATCTTTTTCATAAACAAGACACATGCTAGTATTTGAGGCCAGTGTTCTAATTCTGCAGGCTTTTCCTGAAAAGAATGTCCAGTGTAGCTGACGAACTAGTTTTGGAAGTAGGAGTTCTGGCTTCTAGATCCAGTTTGTATCATTAACTAACCAATAACACACCCCATATCTCCTCTGTGTCTCGGGTGTTTTATCTAAGAAGTGGGTGGCAATGAGGTTATAAAGAGAAATAAATACAGGAGATACAAGGTAAGACAATTAATTTCACAAACTCATTCTAGAAAAAGTACTACATTCCTCATTGCTGAGTATCACTACAGTCACCTTCGAAGTACTCCCCTTGGGAAGCTATGCACTGACACCAGCGCCTAGTCCGCCCTTCAGAGCAATTTTGGAACTCTTTTTCTGGAAAAGCCATCAGAGCTGTCGTCATCCCCAAAATCTGACAATTAGGTTCACGAACTTGCCACCATGCACTTATGTTGACAGCACTGCCCAAAGTTATGAGTTCATGAAATTAATTATCTCACCTGGTATTTCCAACAATCATCTTTAAAAAAAAAATTTACTTAATACAAAGCACTGGGAAGAATAGTTATCATGTTATGATATCTGCTGATGCTTACGAGTATGTGAGGTTTTCCTTGGCTAAAGTTTTACCAATCCTTTTCATTTATATGTACCTCCTTTCCTACATTACTGAACATTGCTAATAAAATGCCACTGTTTATTAAGCACTATATATGTGCATAATTAAAATTTACCCTGACAGTTACCTTAATGAGCAAGTTTTGTTAACCCTGTTTTAACAGCTGAGAAAACAGGTGCAGAGGTTTTTACTATACTGTACAGTGTTTACCTGCCAATTCCTGGCAGAACCAAGGTTTGAATTCAGATGACAGAACTCTAAAACCCACACTCTTGATCACTTACATTGACAGTGATCTCTTAACTATTACTACTCTTTGAATGAACTTAAGACTTTTAGAGTATGTGGGACTTGAGGAACATCTAATTTACCATAGAACAATGCCTGATATATGAGAAGCACTCCGAAAATATTTGTTAAGTCAGGCTACCCCTCGTTATAAAGACAAGGAAAATCAGGCTCAGAGAAGTTAAGTCACTTAAGTAAAGTCCCCCAGCTAATGATAAAGTCAGGCTTGGCTCCAGAGCCAAGAGTTTTGCAAGTATCTATCCCTTTGCAAAGTCCTGTGCTCCAGGGAGACCAGAAGAGGCTTGTGTGATACGAATTCTGCCTTTACATAAAACAATTGGTTAGTTAGAAAGCAAGAAATACCAAGTAAGTTTTAAAGAAATTGTTTGCCCTTAAAAAATGTGTGAACTGTGTTATAACATATTGTTGGCTATAATGGAACAGATCCTGCTTTTCATTTGAAGGCACACTGCCTCTCTTGCAAAACATGCTGCAGGATTAAAAATGCACTCATTCTCTGCCTTTCTGCACTCTCGCAGTATGCCTAGAAGTTCTCTTCCAAAAATGTTGTCCTCATCTAGTAATCAAGTAATTATCCATCCCTAGGCCATTACTGACTTTGTTCTCTGAATTATTTATTCAGTTTACAAAGCAAGATGACGTGCTGTTCATGGGAATCAAGCACTTTGCCCACTTTCATAATCTCATTTACCACTCCAAATCTCTGTTTCTATTGCATTTCCTTCTGGTTAGAGCTCCTCAAAGTATAATGATCAAATTGAACAGTGTTAATGGTCCCACAGGCCAGGAAGGTGGTACAGCTGGATGTCTGCCCACTTCCTGCCAAGGCATAATTAATTCTTGCCAAGGATTTGTTGCAGACTTTCTAAATTGGCTTCTAAGGCACAATACTAATAGCTACCATTTGTTGAGTATATACATTAATTCTCTGAAAACCTTCTGAGCTAGGTATCACAATCTCAAGAAGCTGAGGCTTGGAAAGGTTCAGTAACTTACCTAACCCCTCAGCTGGCATTTGGAGGAAGGGAGCAGAGGGCAGCAGCAGTGTGGACCACATTTGTTTCTGAAGCTTGGTCTTATTCCCCTCAATCAGCCCACTTCTTAGCGCCATTAGACTATTAGGTGGGAAGGCGCTAAGGCCCAAAGTTTGATCTATATTATTTTTATGCTAAGACTTCAGTGGATGCTTCTTTCCTAAGCTCTCTTCTCTTTTAAATATTCTCACAGCTGGAAAAATGTGCTCAAGACCTGGGAAGTACATCTAAAGCAGTGGGTTCCTCCATGGCACAGCTCCTGACCTGTGCTGCTCAAGGCAATGAGCACTACACAGGTGAGACTCACACTCTACGTGATGCCATGCATCCAGGTACAGGCCAGTGGGGTGGCGGTGGGAATCTATTGATTTGACAATGAACCTGACTTTTTTTTTTTTCCAACAGTTCAACATGTAATTTTCAAACACTTTCCATATGCTTATTACTGGGGTTGATGTTAAGCATACAAAGACCTAATAAAATATGATTCCCTTAAACTGTTTCTGGGGCACCCCTATTATACTGTAAGCAAACAGTAATTATAGGCTTCTGAGACTATTTGTGTACGACTCTTGAATACGCACTAAAGCGGAAAAAATGTCCAAAGAGAATTAGAGAATGACAACAAATAAGATATCAATAACATTTTTGAGGTTGGAAGGACACAGTTGAATAGTAACTGATAGAGCTGAACAAAAAAAGATGAAGGTCTGCAGGGATAGGGAGGGTTGGAGTACTGGAGATACTGGGTACCCCTGAATAGGAGCACACTATAAAAAACAGATTGTATAATTAGCAACTCTAGGAATAACACTGGTTTGTATTAATGTAAGAAAGGAAATGTTGTCATAGTCAGAAGTAAACACAGGACATCTGTAGATATCTAAGATGGAAACATGAAGAAGCGTCATAATTTTTGCTAGCCAATGTCACACCAATACATTTAACAATTAAAAAAAGTGTCAGTACAAGCCCCTTATTTGAAAATTTGAGATTAATAAGAAGAAAACATAAAGAATGGATTGGCTCTTGGACTAGGAATCAGGAGGTAAGGGGTGGGTATGGATTGCTGATACTACTATACAGTGGTACTGCTTGACTTTTTTTGGAAATAGACATTATTATTGAAGCATAACATACACACAGAAGTGAGCATGAGTCCTAAATGTATACATACCTTCATGAATGATCACACATTGAATGCACCTAAAAACCACCAGCAAGATCAAGTAATGGAAATTTTCAGCATCCCGGTGGAATTGCTGGCTCACAAGCTGTGCCGCTACTTAGCTGCACTAATGAAAGTTCCAGTTGTTCTATATCCTTGCCACCACTCTGTATTTCCTATGTTAGCCATTATGTTGAGTGTATAGTAGTATCACATTATGGTTTGAGATTGCATTTCCCTGACAGACAGTGCAATTAAGGACCTTTCCATGTGTTCATTGCCATTTGGGTATCTTCTTGTGAAGTGCCCGTTCGTGTCTTTTGCCCATTTTTTTAAAATTTGAGTTTTCTGTCTCTTACTTGTAGGATTTCTTTCTCACTTATGTATATTTCTTGTGTCTTCTGGCTGACTTTTTTACTCTTACAGGTGTTTCTTGATGAACAAACTTTAAATTTTAATATAATCCAATTTATACTTTTCCTTTATGATTAGTACTTTTTATGTCTTATTTAAAAATTTTGCCTCTCCAAGATCATGAAGATACTCTCCTCTGTTACATTCTAGAAGCTTTGTTCTTTTATTTTTAATATTAACTACAATCTACCTGAAATTGAGTTTTATATGTGTGCAAATATAGTCCTACTTTAGTTTTCCACATGGATATGAATTTGACCCAAAACCCCTTTGAGAAACAACCGTTTTTCCCCACGTCTTTAGTGCCACTCACCATTAAGTGAATATATATGTGTAAATTGGTTTATGATCTTTAGATTCTTTTCCATTGCTTTAAGTGCTTGTTCTTACCTCAGTACCACACTTCCATAATTACTGCAGTTTTATACTGTGTTAATATGTGATAATGTAAGTCCTCCAGACTGTTCTTCCACAAGTTAGGGTTGACTATTCTTGACTCTTCATGGTTCCACATCAATTCTAGAATCAGCTTGTCAATTCCTACCCCTCCTCCACAAAAAAACCTTGTCATTTTGTTTTTGTTTTTTTTTTTAATTGGGGTTACATGAATCAATTTTGGGATAATTGACATCTTTACATTATTGACATTTTATCACAAGTCTTCTAATCTGAATAGGTTATATCCTTTCATTTATTTAGATTTTGTTTTCTCTCAATACCGTTACATAGTTTTCTGCATAGAAGCTTTTGTGTTCATTATAATGTGCATGATAAATTCTTTTACTTTCAACTTTTCTGTATTTGTATATTTAAGGTGTATCCTGTGAGTATAATATAGTTGTTCTTTTGTGGAGGGATGATATGACAATCCTTTTCTTCCAATTGGATTATTTGGTCTATTTATGTATAATGTAATTCTTGATATAGTAGGGTTTGGATCTGTCATCTTACTGTTTCTTTTCTATATGGCATACCTGTCCTAGGTTCCTTATTCTTTTCTTTCTTGCCTTCTTTCAGATTTGTATGTATTTGTTAAGTTTTGTTTCTCTCCCCTTGATTAGCTTGTTAGTTTTACATTCATTGACTATTCTACAATTTTTTAAGTCTAATGTAAGTTAGTATATTTACCTCTTCCTGAACATTGCAAAAATCTTGGGACACTTTAACATCATTTACATTTCTTCCAATTCATTCATTGTTGCCTGTCTCAATTCTACAATACAGAGTAATTTTAATTTCATTAATGTTGTCTCATTGTTGCCTCATACAGTCAGTATTGACTGAGTCATCCCCATGTTCACCTCTCCATTGCTCTTTATTCCTTCCTGCATCCCTGTGTGCTTACACCTGGGATTATTTCCTTTTTGCCTGAAGACCTCTCTTCATTATTTTCTTTAGTGTGAGTTCCTTCAGTTTTTGTTTGTCTGAAAACCTTTGTTTAGCCTTCATTTTTGGTGGATAATTTCACTGACTATAAAATTTTAAGTTGGCAGTTATTTTATTCCAGCCTTTGAAGATGTTATTGCATTGTCTTCTGGCTTCCTTTATTTCCATTGTGAAGTCAGCTGTCAGTTTACTCTTCTAAAGGTAATATGGTTTTAATTTTTCCCTCTGCTTGCTTTTTGAATTTTCTGAGTCTTTGGTTGACAAGAAATGTGACTAGAGGAGCTTTCTTGCATATTTACCTGCTTTGGGTTATAGTACTCCTTAAAAATGGAATGTGTTATCTTATATTAGTTTTGGAAAACTCTCAACTCTTGTATCTTCAAATATTGCTCTTCCCCATTTTTTCCCTCTTCCTCTTTGTAGACTCTAGTTACCCCATACATTAGACATTTTCACTCTTTTGTGTCTCCTTTGTTCTTTTCTATATTTACCATAATTTTTCTTCTCCATGCTTTTTTCTCAATTTTTTCTTTTGATATATCTGCAGCTCACAACCTCTCTTTATTGTGTCTATTCTGTTTTTAATCCCTTCTACTGTTTATAATTCTAAATGTCATATTTTTCAGTTTTATAAAACCATTTGATTTTCTTACAGTTTTTATTTCTCCACTGAAATGATCTTACTTGATTTCTTCAATATATTTATCACAGTTATTTAATGTCCAGGTCTTAGAACTCCAATGTCGGAATCACCTATGATCCAGTTTGTATTGCCATTTTCTTCCTCCTTGTGGTTTTCAACCATTAGTCTTATTTCTTGGTGTTTCTATCTGTTTATTTAATTCTAATTATTGATATTTATATTGTAGAGATATTTTGATGCTCTAGATATGCTTCCTTCCCTACAGAGGATTATTCTTTGCTTCCAGCAGGTGGTTAAGATAGGGGCAGATTACCATAATATGAGCAGGGAGGGAACTGATTGGAAATTATGCATTCTATTTGCAGTTTACATTTTACGGTGTAGTCCTTTGTGCATCCTATCCAAACATCTGTAATGTATACCAAGACTGTTCTGTTTCTTGGGCTCAGAATTATGCTTGTTTTACCTTCCCAAACCTATGAGATTCAGGAAGCTGTGCTTATACATTCAGCTTCTGGGCAACAGTTTACAAGTTAAGAAATGCCTTGAAGGGAAAAGAAGCATTTTACTCGCTTCTCTGTGCATGCTTTCTTTACCAATCGGGGTAAAACTTGATGCCTTGATGTCTCTCCAGTGCCTTCAAACAGGTGTTTTGTATATTTTTTCCAGTGTTTTTAGTTGTTTCCCTGAGGGAGGGTTCATCAGCAGTAAATTATTCTGCCATTACTACAAGCAAAATTCTTTTTAATTTTTTTTAAATTTTGTAGAATTATCACTTTGAAAATAAGAGTATAAGAAAAGTTACAGCATAGTATAATATAGTACCTGCAAGAATAAGAATGTACAATTCTGTCCTAATGAAAGAGTAAGGGACATTTTCAGAGTGAAATTGATACCTTATCAGTGTTTTAAGGATTGTTTAGGATTTATTTAACATTCAAGGAGAAGGAAAATTACATTCTTAAAAGCACAGGGCATATGAGAGGTTTAAGTTTCAAGGATTTCTAAACATTCCTGAAATCTTGCCAAATCTTATGTAGATGATGAAATGCATCTTTAATGGGGGGAATACTGCATTACAAGTTACATCATCTGATGCTGATAACATCCAGGATGACAAACTGTCTAGTTTGTGTCTGAAGAAAAGCCTAGGAATAGCACCATTTCATTTTGGCAGGCATTGACTAGGTGGCTGTGGAAGTGGGAATGGCATATATGAAATCTCGAAGATGAGAGAAAAGAAGGCTGACCAAATGAACGAAGGAAAGTTCAAGCAAAAGGCAAGGAGGTGAAGAATAAGAAAATAAGGCTGGGAAGGTATCTGGGGTCAGATCCTCAAGGGCCTCTTGTGCCAATCTAAGTAATTTGAAATTTAACCTAAGAGCATGTGAAAATATTGAAGAGTTTTTATCTATGGATACAATTTAGGTTGCCTGTTTGCCCATCCTCTCATGTGCAGATAAATTGGAGGGAAACAGAGCTGAAGCCAGGGAGAACAGTAAGAAGGTTGTTGCATTCATCCACGTGAGAGATGGTAGTGAGGCTGAAAGGCTGGATTAAAGAAAGAGAGACCTGACAGTTGGTGACTGGTTAGAAGTGGCAGGCATGGGAATAAGGGAAGTAACATGGACAGCTCTCAATATTTGACCTGATAGCTGACTGAAGAGTTGTATGCACCCTTGTGATGGAAATACAGGACCATTGACAGTTATGCTGGATGCCAGGTTCAACTTTACATGCATTCAGTTTGGAGTGCGTACAGCACATCCAACTAGAAGTGCCCATTAGGTAGCTAGATACTTCCCTCTGGAGCTCAGTAGAGAAGTCTGAGCTAAAGGTAAAGATTTTTTAATGTTTAATAAAATGATAGTGATGGAAACCATGGAGATAGATAAGGTTGCCTAGTGGGGAGTGGTAGAGTGAGAAAAAGTTTATCAGATGTAACCCTGAGGAACTCAAATATATTTGAGAAGGCTAAGCTATGGAAATCTTTGAAAGAAGTGACAACATGCCGCCTTGGAGAGAGCAAGGAAACTAGGAAAGAGGGATGTCTCTAGATCCAGAGAGGTAGTTGCTGCCCAAAAGTCACTGAAAAGGGACTTAAGAAGCATCTCTTGGCTTTAGGAAATTGAAGGCAATTTCAGGAAAGTTGAAGTATTGATGGGGAGCAGGGAAAAGAGAACACAAGTGCAGATGGCTATTCCTCAGGTCTCAGTTCCCTTGTCCACAATTAAGGTGTGTAGGACATTCAGAAGTTACACATTAGCTGCTCCTGGGCTGGATTCTAATGCAGATGTGCTTTTGATTGGCTAGTGCAGTATTCAAAATGCATTTCTGCTCTGCTGAATACAGTTACATAGACAGAACCCTTTTCAAATCCTTTGGGATAGATTAAAAATCTGTCATATCTGGTTTTAACCTTGTGAGTCTGCTATGTGGTCTAATGCAGTCTGCATACAATCTGGATGGATTCTGATCAAGCATAACTACCAATGCAAAGAATTCCACTGTGTTTCCTACCACTGATGTGTCTTCCTAAGGCTGTTACTGAGTATAACTTAAGCTCCAGAAGGCAAGAATATTGGCAAAGTGATCTGTGTCTTCAGAGGACTGTGGTTATTGAAGCAGTGGTCAGCTTTAGTATTTCCCACTGGCAGTCCTGGCATTGCCAGGCACACTTGGCCATGGAAACAGTTCTCATGTAGAGGGTGGTATTAACTTGGAGCCCTGACCCTGATGAGTCTCATCATGACCACTGAGAATGCTGCTGTGAGTTCAGTTGTAACAGGTTTAGGTGTTCATCAGGCTCCTCGGCCTTCGGTGGCCTTGTTCCTTTCTTTCGATCATGTGGCTTCCTCTTTTGGAGAAACCTGATCCATCCAAAGGGGACCCTTGACATGCCCTGAAATCTCACAGTGATCCCTCAGCAGAAAACACATGATGGATAAGCCTCAGCTTTTAGAACTCAGTTCTTCTGGTCTCTGCCTTTTTTTAATTGTCTGAGTCTACAAAAGGTTTTTCAGTAAATGACTTATGCATAAACATGACTTTTCTTATTGCATATGATAAATGTTTTACTTTTTCACACATGTGCAACTCAAATAGAAATGGATTCAAAAGTTCATCTGATAAATAGAAAGGCAAGAGGAAAGGTCTAAAAATCAGAGCCTAGACTTTCCAATGGTCAGAGCTGTGATCTTAGTCCCTCCTAAAACCCATGGGAAACTGAGGCCCAGCAGAAAAAAGGCAACTGTCTAGGTCACACAGCTAATGAGCAGCAGAGCCAGAGCTGGATGAGGTCTTAACCACATCTGGTGCTCTTCTCCTGAGCAAGGCCTTCCTCCCCCTGGGCCAGAAGCGTAAATGTAAAATGGAATGACTGTTCTACTCAGCTTGTTTCTCTCCTTCACCTTAGTTTTAATTATCTTTGTACTTTCTCTTCTGCCTCTCTTCTCCCATTAAAAACAAAACAAAACAAAAAGCAAAAACCAAAACCACTGTTTAAAACTCTTAAAATTCCACATGTTGCACTTAGAAGTGCCATGTGAGAAGCGGTAGTTTGGCAATTTTGTGATTTGCCTTGATTAGTTCTGTCCCAGCTCTGTGGCTTACTAAATATTTACAGACTAGCAAGTTTGCAATACTGCAGACTTGTCTCATATTTTGGATCTGGGCCCTTTGTGCTTTTTCTTTTATTACAGCTCCTTGTCCTCAGTAAGGAGAGGACCAGCGGCGGCACCTGGGCCCAGTCAACTGAAGCAGTGGCAAGTCAAGGCCACCCCCAGAAACCGTTGGGCTGAAACCTTCACAAAATCATCACCTCTGAGTTTAGTGAGAGAGAGAAGTTGATTTGTGCATTTTTCGTGCAGGTGTTATATGTGCTAACCAGATCCCTAGTAGTTCTCTGTCACAAAGAGCACTGTTACAGAGAGCCCAACCTAGAAGTTAAGGAATCTCAGGTCTATCTCTGGTCCTGCCTCTAAAAGTGTGTTCATAGGCAAGCACTGATACTCCTCTGTGAAATGGTTTGATGAGATGAGCTTTAGGGTCTGCTGTTCCATGGTTCTCAGATTCCTTTGTTATGTGCTCTGGCATTTCTGGCCTTCATCATTTGCTGGGGTGTGCCAAGTACTAGATGTCTTGTAAGAAGGCTCATGTTCATTCTGTAGGAGGTGCATTATAGCTTTTAAGGACCAGTTTATATTTATAGTCATCACCAAATCCCATCATCCTTAGAAGTGAATGTAACAATGAACAGGCACTTCTCAAAAAAGGATAGATACCCCAATGACCGTTAAGTGTCCAAAAAAATGTTCAACATCGTTAGTTGCTAGGGATATAAAACTTAAACCTCACTGAGGTGCACCTGCACACCCACCAGAATGGGTAAAATAAAAACCTGACAATAGCAAGTTTTGGCTAGTCTGGTGGGATACATAATGGTAAAAACATTCTGAAAAAAAGCTTGTAGTACCCTCTAAAGCTAAATATACACTTACCCAATGACCCAGAATTGAGCTCCTACAGTTATATATTTAAAAGAAATGATTCCATATGTCAACCTAAATGTATGCATAAGAACTTTCTTGATAGCTTTATTCATAATAGCCCAAACAGGAAACAATCCAAATGCCCATCAACAGAAGAATGGATAGATGTGTTTGTATAATGAAATACTATACAGCAAGGAAAAGGAACGAACTGCTATGGGTAACAACATGGGTGAATCTCACAGCATTACCATCAGAGAAAGAAACCAGACACAAAAGAATACATACTGTGTGCTTCCATCAACATGGAGTTTAAGGACAGATCAAACTAGTCAAAGGTACTAGAAACTAAACCAGTGATGACTTCTAGTGTGAGAGGATATTAACCAGGAAGGGCTACAGTGGGAGGAAATGTTCTGTGTCTCCATCTGGATCGTAGATATGTGGATGTGTTCATATGTAAAATTCACTAAGTGGCACATGTAGACTTATTCATTTATCATGTGTAAGTTTATGCCCAGATAAAAACAACTGGGAAGAAGAGTGAGTTTGAATGATGCATCTATGTGCTTGATCACATATACTTGCTGTTTTAGGTCTAGGGGAAAGTGGGACAGTAGGAGTAGTGAGGGGAACCAGAGGGAAACAGTTTTTAGCATGGCTTTTGTTATAACATCTCTCTTCAGTTGGCCCAGAGCCGGTGTGGGAAGCCTCTTTGAGAAGCACAGCAGTTCACATTTTATAAGTAACTTGGAGCTCACCTGTGCCAGTCACTGTCAGAGGGTTCTCTTCTTTCTAGCAGGCTCTAGTATAGAAGCTTACTCCCAAGTATGACTTAAATGAAATCTAATAGTCTGGTGGCTTCTAATCCCAGGGGTGGCTGCTAGAGAAACGGCCCAAGCTCTGAAAACGCTGGCCCAGGCTGCCCGGGGAGTGGCTGCCTCTACGAGTGACCCCACAGCTGCACATGCCATGTTGGATTCTGCTCGAGATGTGATGGAGGGCTCGGCTATGCTCATCCAGGAAGCCAAGCAGGCCCTGATTGCACCTGGAGATGCGGAGAGTCAGCAGAGACTAGCCCAGGTGAGGCCGGAATGTGCAATTGTGGTTGTCATAAAGTGGACACATTGGCAGTCTATCTCCTGGGCCCTTTTTTCCTGGTGTAAACCCTTTTACTCACTGGGTATTTCCAGAGCCTTCCAAAGTGCCATAACAATGCTGACCATACACAATACCCACTTTTGTAAGTCTTGCCTGGTAGCCCCTATAGTGTGAAATCTGCTTAATTTAGTGCACAGAGAGTATGGGAGGCTTTGTTGAAATCTGTCCTTTGAACTTTAGAAGCCAGGACACAACCTGTTTTTTGGGGACAGGGGGCTTATCTATACTTAAGTATATTCTTTCTAGCCTTGAAGGTAAGGTAGATATACTTGGTCTAGCCACTCAGAGTTTTAAATGCTGACTTTTTATTGCCTCTTTGGCTGAGTCCTCAACTATCTAATAAAACTATTAGGCTAAAGACCTAGCAAAATTCTAGATAGGAAGCTGAAAAGGAAATGGTTTAGATCAGTGATTCCCAACCATTTCCCACTTGTGTACCCCTTTTAAACCCATTTCTATAAATTGTACCCCTGTTTTTAAAACAGCTGTTTTTAAATAAATTTTTGTTCAGTGCCATAGTGGAAATGAGGTAATAAGGAAAGAAAAATTACTACACTTAAAGTACAAACCACAGATTTAATTTTACAATATTTGTAACAGTTAAATTTGCTCATGAGGGAGTTCCCTGATGGTGTAGTGGCTTGGGGCTTTGGCGCTGTCGCTGTCAGTGCTGTGGCCTGGGTTCGATTCCCAGTCGGGGAGCTGCCCACATACTAAAAAGCAAAAAAAAAAAAAAAAAAAAAAAAATTGCTCATGATAATGAAGTATTTTAACATTAAATTTAAAAATGACTTGAAAAGAATCACAATTAAAGACAACATCCTTTTACTCAGTCAGTAACTAAACTGATCCAACAGTCTGGCTACAGATGTATTTATATGTTTGGGGAAGTTCTGGAGACATCACAAATGGATTGTTCTGAAACTGCATAATGATTGGTAGGAGACTGGTTTGGGGGAAGGGTTCATAGCCACGCCCTCACCAATCATCATTCGTTAATGTGATCTAATTTTGAAGTATCTCCATTAATGGTGATTCAAACTTTACATTTATTCCATAACTGACGTTTTTCTTTTTTTTTTTTTCTTTTTTATTTTTTTTACACCTTGGTTTTTCACCATTACTGCTTATTTTTCACGTACCCCTGAACAGCCCAGTACATGCCCCTGGGGGTACTTGCACCGCCAGTTGGGAACCAATGATTTAGGTTAAAGGGAATGACACGTCGCACTTCCGAAGACCTCAGCCCATAACAGAATACCAAAGAGTACAAACAGGGAGCCCTCACACATGCTCCAAAGGCATTCGGTGGGCATCTCCAGGTTGCTCTGGAAGCACTCGGAGCCTCCTAGCTGCCCTTGGGCAGTGAGGTTTGAGGATGATGGCCCAGGGGTCGCTGCGCAGAAATCAACCACAGGCCCAGCTAACTGGGATCCAAAGAACTCAGGGCCTGCTTCCACCTCGGTGACCTCTGCAGCACCATCAAGAAGAGAGCTATTTGTATTTCTCTTGGTTTTGGCTATCTTTTGTTTTAGAACCTGACATAATATTGGCGAGTCCTGTGTTTGAATCGCAGTCGTGACTTAGCCTGGCTTTAGGGAGCAGGTCGGTTGTACTGTATCACTGAGTCAGACCCTTTGCCAAGACAGGATGTGAACCCCAGTGAGAGCTCCAGAGGAGGTGATTTAATAGTAAACAGTGTCAGATAGATGCCGGCGGAAAATTTCCCAGTCATTTTCAGCTCTGCATGCTGTCACAGCTCATTCCCAACACGTGTGCGAAACTGTTTGCCTGGAAAGCTGCTTTCTTAGAGAACTTTTCTCTCTCCGTGTATTCAGGTGGCCAAAGCCGTCTCACACTCCTTGAATAACTGCGTGAATTGCCTCCCCGGCCAGAAGGATGTGGATGTGGCCTTGAAGAGCATCGGGGAGTCCAGCAAAAAGCTGCTTGTGGACTCGGTGAGAGGTTCGGGACTGGCCAGGGGCCTTGGGGAACTGGGTGTAAGGGGAATCTTTGCCCTCTGTGGGATCTCCGAGCAGCTAGCCTTTCCTTTAGGAGCCCTGTTTCTCCTGCTGATCTGCCTTTTCCTGTTTGGCTTTCTGATCAGGGAAGTTCCCATGTGGAGCTTTTACAGTTTACTTTTTCTTTAAGCTCACGTTACTGTTTGTGCTCCAATCATCCCAGTCAGATATGCAAGGGAGAAATATGTGATCATCTGACTTCTCATTGGGGTATCTCAGACAGTGATGAGCAGGTGGTGGAGGGACACCTGTGTCCAAACTCATTGAGGGAGAGCATAGTCTGAGGGGTTTCTCCTGGGACCTGTCCCCTTCCCTGTTTTGTGAGCCCTCTTTAGGGAGATTTGTAGCTTTTTTTTCTTATTTCTTTTCTGTCTGGTGCCTGGCACATACCAGGTATGCAAGCAATGTATGTGGTGTGACTAATACGGTCTAGCTGAGTTCTCTGGAACTTTTCATAAGCAGTTCTAGTTCTGCTAATGACACTTCTGTTCTATAGGAACGCTACATTATTGGCAAGGACCACTAATGAACCAAAATGGATGGCTATTCGTTTGGCAGAATAGGATTTGAAGTTTTCGTTCTAGAGAGCTAAAACTTTGTTTCCATTTAAGAGAGGTGACATAGAGTTGTGGTTTAGAGAGTGGATCCAAGAGTCAGATTGCCCAGGTGTGAATCCTAGCTCTGTCACTTAAGAGACCATAGCCCCTGAGGAAGCTGTCCTCACAATTTTTAGATCCTCAGTATCCAGCACTGAGTAGATGTTCAATAAATTTCAGTGAATGAATGCGTGTATGTATGTGACGGTCAAACTTAACATGGGCTCAACCCACAGAGAACCTTTTTTAGTCTTAATGACTCAAATGCATCCCTGGAGAGTCTCTTTCCACAATACCTCCCTCGATCCCTCCTACACAAAGTGAACTTCCCACGGGGTGTGCCTTCTGTTCCTGTAGTTGCCTCCAAGCACAAAGCCGTTCCAGGAAGCCCAGAGTGAACTGAACCAAGCAGCAGCCGACCTGAACCAGTCTGCTGGGGAGGTGGTACACGCCACCCGCGGCCAGAGTGGGGAGCTGGCTGCAGCCTCCGGAAAGTTCAGCGATGATTTCGACGAATTCCTTGATGCTGGCATTGAGATGGCGGGCCAAGCGCAGGTGGGTGTGGAAGTGGCTGTCTGGCATTGACCCTCACCTCTGTACTCTGATGGACTGTTCACCCTGGAGGCTAATTGGGCAAATAGGAATAGGGAATCTGTCAACAGGCTCCCCTGT
Organism: Lyroderma lyra; assembly: GCA_004026885.1. Taxonomy (NCBI): domain Eukaryota; kingdom Metazoa; phylum Chordata; class Mammalia; order Chiroptera; family Megadermatidae; genus Lyroderma; species Lyroderma lyra. The sequence goes on from PVJL010005877.1 coordinate 28,112, forward strand.
TGCATTGTCTTTGCGACTTAGGAAGCTCCGTATGACCTCACAGGAATAGCATTCCCGAAGATGCTATCAACTTATGTGTGAAGTACTTCTTGGAGATGAAGGATAACTTTTCCCACGATCCCTTGCACATTGTTTGCAGGGAGGGTAGCAAGAAGAGGGAAAATGTTTAGCTTAGATTAGGACAGCTCTGCGTCCTGTACTTCGAATGTGGTATAATGTAGCAAAAAATCGTGTTTTTGGGGTCCAACGGGCCCATCTAAAGGGACTGTGTCAAACACTGAGTGTCAAAAGATTAAAAAATTACCTCCTTCAGATGAGCAGATAAACCCATGTTTAGAACAAGGGGGTTTGACCAGGCTGGTGTCAGCTTACAGAACTGTTTTTTTTCCCCCGAGCTCCTGTGAACTCCCAGCAGACAGACGCAGGCTGTTTATTACTCAGTTATCTACAAAGGGTTGGTTCTCGCAGGGCAAGCCAGGTGAGAACAGTGTCCTCTCCAGAGTCAGGAACTTCTGGGATGCAGTCAGTGCTGAGCATGGAGACGGTGCTGGTCGCTTGTGCCAGGCCGAGATGTGCGAGCTCCTTGACAACTCCGGCATTGTTGAGCAAGGTGCTGGGATTGTGGTCTGTGCACTGTGTGTGCACACGCTCTCTCTCCCACTCCCTTTAATGCCGCCGCCTGTGAGATAGCACAGCTCTTGGCTGACCTACTGGGAGATGGATTTCTGTCCTGTTCTTTGACTGTTGGCCTGGGTATCTGTTTGGGGAAGGGTAGACACTGGTCAGTGTCCCAACAAGTTAGGCCCTTGCAAACTAATTGGGCTCAATGCAGCCTATACAGATCACTTGCTTCCATTTCAGAAGCTGCTCCTAGCCTTTCTGGATGCTTTCTAGGAGAAATGGGGAGTCCCTAATCACTCTGGCTCCTGTTCACCTCCTAGACCAAAGAAGACCAGATCCAGGTGATAGGGAACCTCAAGAACATCTCTATGGCATCCAGCAAGCTGTTGTTAGCTGCCAAGTCTCTCTCTGTAGATCCAGGAGCTCCCAATGCGAAAAATCTCCTTGCTGCAGCTGCAAGGTAAGAGTGGGACCAAATGGGCTTTTGTGTGTTGATAAACAGTGTCCGTGTTGGAAAGATATGCCTGACATTCTGCTGCTTGCTCTGAGCAAAGAAGTGGTGCTGTCCTTACATTGTCAGAGGTGAAGTCAAGAGCGATGGAGACCCTGGTGTTGTACTAAATTGCTTCTTTTCCATGTGCTGAAGTCAAGAGCGATGGAGACCCTGGTGTTGTACTAAATTGCTTCTTTTCCATGTGCTTTCCCCGCTAAAGATGTCTATCTTCTCTTAGAGCCTTTTCAGCTAGATTTGCTTAGACTAAGGCCTCCCAGTGATTTAAAATATTATGGCTTAAATAATAGTGTTTAAAGTAGTGTTATGTCTTTCAGATAATGAAGGTAATATGTGCTTGTTGTAAAAGAAATCAGCAAATACTGAAAAGTATAAAACAGAAGATGATACTCAGTGCACCACTGAGTGTTTCTTAAGCACTTACTATGTGCCTGGCAGCAATGTTAATTCGATGGATGTCACGTGTTCCATTTGTCACATGCAGAATGGCTCTGGTTTAGGGTGAATGGAGTGGCCATGGGAGTAAATTGTTCTTGGAAATATATTAAAACATGAATGTGAGTTTTAGATGATGTCAGTGTTCTTTTTTCTTATTGTTTTCACAAGAAAGAAGTGGGTAATACCATACAATTTCTGCTGCAGGGTCACTGTGGTAATTTAGTTCAATAACCAGTAACCAAATGCTGATACTGAGGAGAACTATAGTGACAGCCCAGGAAAGTCTTATATTAACAATCCCACATTCATTTTCCCGACCTGACTGCCTAGGGTATTTTATGTTTCTGTGGGGGTGTAGGCATGCTTTCTTAGCTTAACTTGACATCCTTTATATATAAAAAAACTGACAGCAGTGAGAGAGTAAATGTAGGACAATTAGGATATACAAGTCAAGCATAATTGGAAACTTTTCAAATGTGCAGATCAGTGATTTATAAAAAGTATAGCTTAAATTCTACATTTTTTTAAAACTTGGTTTTGTTTGTTGACTCATTTGTTTCTTTGTGTCTGTCCCTCCTGAGAGCTCAGTGTCTCTTTTTTAGGCCGTTGGAAGCAGGAGACCTGAATGCTATTCCAGGCTTTAATGCTTGACTGACTAGGTTGCACTGATCAGCTCATTCAGCCCATCTAAACTTTCCCACCTGCAAAATGGGGGTGTCTGCTGCATCATCCTTTAGCTCTTTGCTGTTCTTATTACATAAGATGTCATAGGACTAAGGGTTAAAACCTGTCTCTGGTCCCTTCTTAGCTTGTAGTGTTATTGGGGGGGAGGGGGGGTGCGGATTAGACAAACCAGGGCAATTCCCCTGAAAACTCCAGGGTTTCTTCCTTTGTTCTAAAATACATACTTAAGCTTCAAACAACAGCCAGAGCCACTAGGAAATATGCTCATGTCTCCCCACTTGCATCTTATGCTTTGTTTTGTGATTGTTCCAGAAAGCAAGAAACTCCAGAGTGGGAGTGGGCTGGGGTGGTATGTGTGGTGTTGAGCAGCTGTCTTGGATATAAAACCCTCTCTTGATGGCCTCTTCTGGGTATCTGAACTCAGGTGTTTTTCATTAGCTTCAATTTTTTGCATCATTTCAGAATTCTCATTTCCAACTTAGAATGTGTTGTTTGCTCTCTTAAATTGTGGGAAGAAGGGGCGAGTGAGACTTGGCTTTTTAAAGGCCAGATAAGGAAGGAACCACAGACCCGGCAGGAATGTTGCCGGTGTCATGGCTCCATGGGTATCTGAAGGCCCCCTGGCGGTGGCATTTAAGAAAGGACCCGGAGACGGTGAAAAGCTTTCTTTGCCTCTGTCCTGGCCTTCAGCAATTGACAGAAGTTCCCAGCCTCCCTATGATGACTTCACAGCCAACCAAACACTTAAAAATCATCATGTGAAATGATTTTATCAGGATGGAACTGTTGCAAGAAGATGCTGGCACATTCCTCCTAGCTTCTTGGCACATGCTAGCAAGCAAGCTCTCCTCCCTGGGGTGGTTTCCCAACAAAGCTACCAGTAGTTCAAGCGAGTCATGCAGCCTTCTCCTGAGAGATAAAGCTCCTCCCTGTTGGGGTGCATTTGTTCTCTTATTTCATTTGTTCACTACACATATTTTTATCACATGCCAGATATTGGATAGGGCCAGGGCTGGGTGCTGGGCACATACTCTGAATAAGACAGGGATGGCACTGGTGGAGGTTGGGCAGGTGGCACACACAGAGAGCATAGGACATCTGGGCCTCACAACAATCTTGCACAAATGAGGTCGGATAGTTAATTTTGTGAACTCATCCTAGAATAAATGCTACATACCTCATTGCTCAATATCACTATGGTCACCTTCAAATACTCCCCTTGGGAATCTATGCACCAACACCAGCACCTAGTCCACCCTTCAAAGCAGTTTTGGAACTCTTTTTCTGGAATGGCCATCAGAGCTGTCGTCATGCCCCAAATCTGACAGTTACATTCATGAACTTGGCACCATGCACTTACGTTGAGAGCACTGTACAAACAACTTGGTAGGGTGTCATAACCTTGCCAAGGTACAACAACAGCTCTGATGGCCATTCCAGAAAAAGAGTTCCAAAACTGCTATGAAGGGTGGACTAGGTGCTGGCATGGATACATAGCTTCCCAAGGGGAATACTTCCATGGTGACCCTAGTGATATTCAGCAATGACATATGTAGCACTTTTTCTAGGATGAGTTCATGAAATTGATTGTCTGACCTTGTAAGTGCCCTTGGAGTCAAAGCAGGGATCTTATTGATGTTGTCTTCATCTTCAGTCCAACTGCCCTCCCAGTTCTTGAGACAGTCAGTCCCTGACTTCATGTGGATGTCCCCAAAGGCCCCAGGGATGCCACTGTGGGGACCCAGGCCTGGATCAACTTGGCCCTGTTCTGCTCCTGTGTTAGCCGACTCAACCCCCTTATTCTTGATGGACTCGGTGGTCCTTCCTGCTTTGGGAAAAGAGGGGTGCTTCTGAAAAAGCAGTAGATAGAGTATGTCCCTTTCTCTGCTCTTTATCCTCCCTCTGAGCCCAGGTACCTTTGAGGAACCCGATGCCTTGGTATCTGATGCCTAGCCGGGAGGAAGTCATTTTCTGTTGAGTATCTGGCTTGTTTGTCTTCTTGCTGTGTCACTGGTGGAATCGGGCTCTTTTCCTGTGAATTGGGTGGAGCTGGAAACCCTTTGTCAACTGTTCTTCAGCATTTTCCTTGGCCAGCATTTGCTCTGATGCTCCCAGGACTTAGTCAAGGAAATAGAAAACCAGTGTGCAGTTGGAAAAAGGAGGGCATGACCTTCCTGAGAGCACTTCCCCTGAGCACCATTCGCCCTGGCCAAAAAGACTTCACATGTGAAGCAGCCAGCTTCAGGCCCATGCCAGGCTGTGTGTTCTTCAGGCTGCTTTCTGGTCCCCTGAGGGCACTCCCCAGGACCTTGCAGGTGGCTCCTCCCTGTCTACCATCTGGCTTAAGGTTCCTGCTGAGCAAGCTTCTCCTGTCTCCAGAGACTGTGAAAAAGGATGACCTAGCAAGCAGCACTTTCAAGCTATAAAATAAAAAATGTAATCTGGGCTTTCTGTCTGTTGGTCTCCTCTAGAACGTTCTCTCTTCCCTTTATCCAAATCAGGATCATGTATCTGGCCTCTCAGAGGTTCAGCATCCATTGTGTCCTGTCTGGTGCTGTACCCCTCCTCACTGCTTCGTTTAGCTAACCTTCACTGAGTCTTGTCTGTTCATTGTCTTGCCTCTCCAGCTGGACTGCATGCACCTTGCTGTCCTAGAAAGACTTAACTCAAGTTTGTCCAACCCATGGCCCACGGGCCACATGCAGCCCAAGACGGCTTTGAAAAATGGCCCAGCATGAATTTGTAAACCTTCTTAAACCATTATGAAAATCATGCACAGACCTTTTTATAAAGCTCATCAGCTATTTAGTGTTTATGTGCAGCCCAAGACAATTCTTCCAATGTGGCCCAGGGAAGCCAAAAGGTTGGACACCCCTGAAAACTGCATTATTTTAAATTCCCAAGCCTTGTGGTAGCAGGACCCAGGTGGTACTACAGATGGGCTTCATTTTGCTGTCCACGCCCTTTCTAAGCACCTTGTCCCTTGAAGAAGGGAAATGTCTGATGTCGTTTTCTTCCCTCCAAACTCCATATTGAGTAATTTGAGCTGAATATATAATCGAAAGCACAAATTGGTTGATTTTCTTCTCTCACCTCTGGCTCAGTTCCCTATCTAGTTAAAATTTCACACCAGAGCTCCCAAACTTCAGTTAAATCAATTCAGTATCGCTAACCACAAAATGATTTGTAGGTTAGAAAGCCTTTGTAAACTTCTGAGGTTGTAGATCCCAACTTTTTAGAAACTGAGATTAGCTAGGTAAACAATAAAATCCAGAAAATACTATCTCTAAGTGGTAGAGTTATGGTCATGTAACTTTTTTGTATTTTTAAAAATAAACTTGTGTAGCTTTGATCATTTTAGAAATTGTGGGAAAAAATAACTATAGTTCAGGTCTATTTGGATTTATATAGAACAGAGGGAGAATGCTACTAATTTTGGCCATAATTTTTCATGATAATGTTTGTTGATTAATTCATAGTTTTTAGTAGGTTTATGGAAATTTTTTCTTAAATATAGAATCTGTTAACATTTTTATGTATTGTATAGTTGTAGGTTCATATTTACACTGTTTTGTAAATCTTACTTAATTGTGTATCATGAATATTCTTTATGATGTTAGGAATATGCTATATATTATGACTTTTAATGGGTGCCCAGAATTCTCTTGTGGACTGTACATTTATTTAGTCAATCCTTTATCATTGCATATCTGGGCTGCCCCCAAACCATGGGTCTTATAAATAACTGCTATAGTTTTGAAGCATAAAAATGTTATTTTTTTATTATCAAATCTATGTAACTGTTTGCCTCTGGGCCACTTAGTTTCTTACTTGGCTGTGTAATTCAGACTCTAAAATGAGGTGTGGGAACAAATGACGCCTAAATAATGCTCCTTACTCATGGGTCCCTATTGCACAAGGGGCTCAGTCAGACATGCAGTGCTATACTGGCACTCTCATGGATCATCTCACTACAAACTCTTCGTCTGTTCTGCTGGTTTTGTTTTGTGTTTCCCCCCAAAGTTTTATTTGAAAAAATTTTCTCATCTACGAAATAGTTAAAAGAGTAGGGCAATGGACAGTGATATATACTCTGGATCCACTGATTGTCAACACTTGGTTTTTAGTGGAAAAATCTTTTCATAGAATCTAGGTGTTTAAAAAATTACCGATAAGCAGGAAACATCGAAAGAAATAAGGTAAGTGGAAAGTTTGTGGAAATATTCCCCAAACGATCATGTCATCACCGTTAAGGACCTTCTTTACCCTTTGTCATGTTGACATAAGCCAAGCTGTCCACTCAGAAGTGTGTCTTGAAGGTGACCACACAGAACACAGTGTTGGACTCTCTGAGGGATGCTCCTAGTGACTACACCAGGGATGCACCCCCCAGGATGGTCAGAACTAGCGATTGTCCTGCCATCTCAGTGGTCCCTGTTTTGCATTGTATTATACCGGGGAGGACACGGTGCTTCCTGTTGACATTAATTAAACACTTTTCCCCACATTAGTGAGTCAGCGTTGCAGAAACTATTTTGGAATTCTTTCTTGAGTTCAGGAATGTTTCTCTTCTTCCCATAACCCCAATTAAATTTAAAATTCAAAGCAGTATCTCTTCATCAAATAATTAAGCCAGTTGCTTTACATTAGCATTATAATTTTCCATCTAATTTGATATTCTGTGGGAAGCTGCAAAGCCATTTTAACTAATAAAATGAGGCATCTCTTATATCAGGCAGTGTTAATGATTAACAGCCATCTGTGCCCTATTCTGTTTTTGGTTTAAGTTGTCCACTAGCTGCTGTTATTAGTAACTGTAAATAGAATGCAAGACCCTACCAGAAGGGCGAGCCAAGTATGACCCTGCAGGAAAGTATTTGAGTCAGATAGGCATGGATTTAAGACTTGTGTCTGCTCCTTACTTGTAGTATCCCTGTAAGGAATCATCTCACCTCTCTGGTTTTTGGTTTTTGGTTTTGTTTTGTTTTGTTTTGTTTCCATTTATAAAACACAAGGGTATTCAATTTTAAGACTTAGTATAAAGCTGTGGCAATCAAAGTGGTATGGTGAAGGGTTAGACATGTAGATCAGTGGAATAGAGTAGAATCTAGAAGTAGACTTACACAAATATGGCCAATCCATTGTCAACAAAGTTGCAAAAGCAATTCTATAGAGAAAGGACAGCCTTTTACACAAGTGGTGCTGAAATAATCGGACTTCCAATCCTTGGAAAAAAGTATCTGGGCTGCCTTTTAAGTCCTAGGAATAGAAACACATGTAAAATCAGGCAAATGTCTCTAATTAATTCCTATCAAAAGTAACAAAATAACTTTTAAAGAATTTTGGGATATCTTCTAAGAACTAATCAATCATGTACAATTTATTGAGAAGTAGGTATTTTAAAATCATAGGTACAGTTTACTATATGCCACATCTACAAAAACATAAAAAATACTCCAAACCATATAAAGGCTACCCAAAATAGCCTTGTTCTAATATCTTATTCTTTATGGGCTGCTAAGGAAGGATCTTGAAAACAGAATTATTATGTTGTCTTTGCTATTTGCAACACTGTTACAAACTCTTTCTAATGAATATATTAGAAGATAGTCATACTTTCTTAAGAAAACTTTTAGGACTCTTTAAGGGTAAATCAAATGAATAATCAGAAGCAAGGTAAGGATTTTCATTATCTTCTGTGAGTATGGTTTATTTTCAGTTGTTTAGGGCCCTTTAGAAGAGCTCTCCTGGGGACCCAGGCTATACAGTGAATTTATTGAATTTTTAGTGAACCAGCAAAGCATTGCTGGGGAAATTACTGTTGATCATTAAAAACAAAAACATTCCACTTTTTCTGTTTCTGTCACAGAGCTGTGACAGAGAGCATCAATCAACTCATCACTCTGTGCACCCAGCAAGCTCCCGGCCAGAAGGAGTGTGATAACGCCTTGCGAGAGCTCGAGGTGGGTCTCTGGGCAGGAAACTAAGGATCTTAGAGTGTGTCTGTCTGTCCTTTCCCTGCGGGGTTTGTTCCTTCTCTTCTGTCCTTGCATTTTTCTTCCTGGGACACTACTGGGGCCAAAGTTCCAATCCAAGTGGGAAGGAAGTGAAGAAAGATTAGACTTGGTGCGATTATCATTTCTACGCTCCTTTTCCCACTAGGATGAGAGTTATTTTGTTAAACAAGTCTTTATTTCAAACAGGAAGAGGCATATGGTATTGAGTGTAGTCTACTTCAAAAGTTTGGGAGAGATTATGCTGGTGTATTGGGGAGAAGCTGGGATTGATGTGCTTTTTGAGTAAAAATGATTTCCCTATACATTTTCTTTTGTAACACGTAGGGGGCACGTAAGAGGAAAGCCAAGAGCGGCACTTAGCACTGTACGATCAAGGTCCCTAGCGGCCCAGAAGACAGTGTGGGTGCTTTTCCATTTATATCCATACTTAAGGTTTATTTGTCATCTAAAATTGACTTAAACCCATAGAAGGTATGTGGGTAAACATAAAATCAGTGTGTCTACTTGTAGGTAAAACAATCCTAACCACTGTCAGTTACAATGAAACAGCCAGGTGGATGGCTCAGTAGGTAAGGGTTGGCTGTGCCCTGTGTAACTTTAGTTTTCTGGATGATCAGCATGGGTCCATCGTGGTGGGAATGCCTCCATGCCAGAAGGTTGAGGGGAGGCGGGTTGACTGCAGCTTCTGAAGGGTTGGTTCCATTGAGGCCCACTCTGAGGAGGGCAATAGGCCATTGTGTGCAGCTGGAAGTGAGAAGAGGCTTGTTACCATGGGACTGAAACATTCTGAAAACAATGGGGGGTGTTTCTGGCCGTGCGAGAATTACTGCCCTATTTTGGTCTGTTCACATTTGCAGATATAAGTGATATGTGGGCTTTTGATCTAAATGAGCCCTGATGGCTTAGGTGCAGATACTCTGTCCCTTAATCGTTGCCAAAATTGTGACTGTGTCAGCATTGCTGTTACTAAAGCAATTCTGATTATGCAGGGAGTGGGAGGAAGTTCTTCAATGAAATGAGCTTCTTCACTGCCCTCTTTCCCTCCGATCTTTAACTGACTAACTCAGCAGTTTCCACAGCTACTTTTTCCCAACCCTCCGTCAGTCAGACGACCTTGTCTTTCTGTTGGCTCTGCCCCAAAGGCTGGCCTCACTCAATGGGGAGGAGGTTGAATGGCTAAACCCCAGAGTTTCCTCCCTCATAAATGACCATCGAAGATCATTACAGTATGAAAGCTAGCAGTGATTTTCAGGAGACTCAGAAGAGGCAAGCCCCAAACCCAGTTCCTTGATAGGGGTCTAACAGAGAGTGAGCATTTTATATGATGTTGAAGTTAAAAATAAACCATCCCAGTGGGCAGTTCGGGGGAGTTACCTTCTGTCATGCCTACCCATGAAAAGGTTTGAGAATTGAAAACTGAGGGTTCTACTAATCATGAAGAAATGAATTAATGTGTCCTTGAAATTTAAACTCCTTGGAGTTATCCAGCAGAGAAATTGTACTAATTTACCATAGATATTTTGTCTTGTATTAACTTTCAGATTTCTTTAAGAGAAAAACCTCCTCCTCCTGTACATATTGTTCTTCTCCTTCAAAATAGAAAACCAGAGACTCTCCTCAGAGCTCACCTCAGATACCCCACCCCCCACCCCCAGTGTTGTGTTTTTAGCAGGAAATCTGAACTCAGGGGAACTCTGATCTAAATTCCTCTCAAGAATCTGGGTAAAGGAGTGATCGTGACCGGGATCCTGTATGTGGAGGGGAAGTTTGTAGTTGGTGTGTTATGTTGAATGTCTCTTGTTCTGTAATACCTGCTTGCTTTTCAAGTTGTGTTCTCCATCTATAGACTGTCAAGGGGATGTTGGACAATCCTAATGAACCTGTTAGTGACCTGTCTTACTTTGACTGCATTGAGAGTGTGATGGAAAACTCCAAGGTAAGCCTGTCTGTGCTCTTAACGTCCCCCTTCATTGTGGGGAAAAATCTAGATGCACTTTGCAGGCCCTGTGTGTGGCCACTCCGCAAGGCTGCATGTATCAGGAGCCCATTGCTCAGGTGCTTCTCAAACTTGACTGCACATCTGAATCACCTTGGGGTCTTGTCAAACACAGATTGGTTGCCCCCTGCCACCACCCCGAGTTTCTGATACAGTAGATCTGGGGTGGGACTAAGTTTGTGCATTTCTGACCGGTTCCCAGATCCTGCCCATGTGGCCCAGGGGCCACGCTCAGAGAACCACTGCTTATACCACGTCACAGATGAGTCTTACTGTGAATCGAATCGTGTGTCTTCTTCACCTGGGATTAGACTGCTGGGGAAAGACTTTCCGTGATCTTAGTGGCTTACATGACACCCTCTTGTGTGTTCTTTTTGCCATCCATTCATGGCATGCATTCTTAAGGGGAGTGAAAAATTGTGGAGCTTTTGGGGGGCGGGGGTGGTGAATCTAAAGTAACACAGTGGCTGTGTCCCTCCTATTCTTAACCTTACTCAAGAAAATCTTATTTCTTCATATTTAATTTGATGTGGGTGCCAGGTAGGGGTAAAATATTATAAAAAGACTTATGAGTGGAGCAATATTAATTTTTAAAAGATTGAGAAGTACTGACCTATGAGAGTAATATTGATGGTTTTGAGAATGCCTCAAGATCAGGTCGAAATGAAATACGAGTGAGGTAAGCGGGTATTGAGCCGTCGCAGCCTGCATTGGACCTGCAGCACGAGCACCTTTGTTTCCATCACCTTCCATTAGCTTTGGGGAGACAACTGTTGTTGGTGTCCAGAGGGCCCACTTCGGGCAAAGACCAGAGTTAGCTCCGCCTAGCGTCCTTTACGGAATTACGGACTGTCTAAGAGGAGGTTGCGTATATCCCACATACCTAGAGCTAAAGAGACATGAAGTGTCAGGGAGAGGAAAATACTGCAGTAAAATTACTCTTAACTCTTTGCTTTGCAAGTCCTTATGTAAATTGGATTATTTTACATAGCTAAGCAGTTTTAGGGAATGTCCCCCCCTACCCCACGACCCCCATCCAAGATGGCTTGTTGACAGGTGAAGAGCTCTGCTTTGGGTTCTGGACGTGGCGATCCCATAGTGTTTCCAAAGGGTTGTGTTGAGCAGCTTCAGTTCAACCATCAGTGACCCTGGAAATTAGAAGCTGCTCCTCTAGGCCCTACGAGGCCCACAGAAGACAGGACAGCATCCACGAGGCAGGTGTCCCGCCTCTGCCCATGACCTTCTCTGTGACCTTGTGCAGGGTGCTTGACTTCTCTGAGTTAGATTCTAAATACTAAGATCCCTTGCAGCTGCTCTTTTAACGACCTCAAAAGAAAAAAATAGACCCATGATTTTCAAAATAAGGGGAAATATTTACAAAAGCTAGGAAATACCCTTATTAGTGTTCAGATTATTTATCTAACTATATATACTTCTTAACGACATTTAAATTTTGCTGGCAATAAGTTCACGAATAATATCAGGAAGAGTGTGCCTTCTGCTTTCTGCGTGTGACTTCATCTGCACTCAGTGGATGTGTCTGACTGGTTTATTCTGGGAACTAACAGTTTTAGTTCAGACCATTCACCCATGGGATGCCCTGTATTGATTTTACTTCATTGATCTGAGTATAGCAACTGTATCTCCTTGAGGTATAGATAACTTTGCGGTGAAAGGTTTATACTTTCATTATTCATTTCTTTTTGGGGGACAAAAACCAATATATGAGTTCAGACAATTAATTTTGCAAACTCGCCCTAGAAAATTTAGTGCTGCTTACCTCATGCTGAATGTCACTATGGTCACCTTTGAAGTACTCCCCTTGGGAAGCTGTGCACTGACTCCAGCACCAAGTCCACCCGTCAAAGCAGTTTTGGAACTTTTGCCAAGGTTATGACACCTTTCCAAATTGTACAGCGCTGCTAGTGTAAGTGCACAGTGGCAGATTCGTGAACTTAATTGTCAGGTTTTGGGATGATGATAGCCCTGATGGTTATTCCAGAAAGGGAGTTCCAAAATTGCTTCAAAGGGTGGACTAGGCTCTGGTGTCAGTGCATAGCTTCCCCCGAGTACTTCTAAGGTGACCACAGTGATACTCAGCAATGAGGTGTGTAGCACTTTGTCTAGGATGAGTTCACAAAATTAATTGTCCGACCTCATAAGTCTCTTGAATCTCTTCCTAATGCAAATAAAGGAACGTAATGGCAAATATTGTAAGTAAAATGGCCTTAAACCTTCAAGTTGGAAGTGTAGCCCCTTTACCCTGTGGTTTGAAGGCATGCTGGTCAGAGAATATTGCTGGTGGTTTATTTTGCAGGTTCTGGGCGAGTCGATGGCAGGGATTTCACAGAACGCCAAGACCGGAGACCTTCCTGCCTTCGGGGAGTGTGTGGGGATTGCGTCCAAGGCCCTCTGTGGGCTGACTGAGGCGGCAGCTCAGGTAAGACACTGGTTGCTTCTCTTGCCCTGCAGTGCAGCCTGAGTCCTGTGCCAGGTTGTGGATACTAAGAGTCCCAGATCCCTGGAGAAGGCATGGGGGTGCTCCAGTTTCAGCTCCTGATTCAGCTATTACAGCAGAAACCATGGAAAAGGTGGTGGTGGTTCCTCTGCTGCTGGGACATTAAGACGAAACATCAGCTAAGTTACCCCCCGGAGCAGCGCATCCTGGGAAGGACAGTGAGACACACTGACCCCTGCAGACCCAGCATAAGGGTCACAGGCCAGCTGGCTCTTTTCTTTCTTTTCTTTTTCTTTCTTTCTTTTATTTCTGTCTTCCTTTCTTTCTTTCAAGTCATTGTTACAGATGAGTTGTCTTGGAGAGAAAAAATAGGCATTACATAATTCACATTCTCTCTGAGGTTTTAGAATGGCAAAAATCTTAGTCATGGTCTTCTTAGCATCAGAGGGCAAAGAAATGAGATGTCTTCATGCAGAGCATGAGCAGGCACATCCCTTGCTCTTCTTCTACTGTACTGTGCATGTCCAGGAATTATGGAGCTCATGCAACTGAAGCTTCCAAAAGTCAGCATTTCTCTTGAGGGACTGATCATTTGAAAATTACTTAGAGCCTAGAAGATTTTACTAAACCAAAGAAAAACTTCCCTAGTTTGAGGCATGACATTGTCTCCCCGTATCCTGCCCCTCACATCTCAGGGGAAATGAATTAAGGTTAAAATTCCTGCTCACAGATTCATTCTCTCCCTGGCATTTGGCTAACACATGCAGAGGGTTTAAGGAGACCTCCTGTCGACTCTTGTCCTCTTAGAGACAAATACTGCCGTTTCCCCCCTGAGCCATCGCACTCACTTGTCTTATTATTGGAAATACTGGCCTAAGCAATAAGGATGTGTTTGCCACATGCAGAGAAGGCTGCAGAATCTCACCTGCCAGCCGGCGAGTCAGCTTCGTGCTGAGGCTGGGTACCCTCGTAGTTATAATGGCTGCCAGAGCAATCATGCCCCACTGAGAAGTTCTTGAGGCTTTCTTAAAAACAAGGAGACTTTGTTCCTAGAAGCCTACAGCAATCTCCTGCTTGTATGTCCCTGCCCCGAGCTGGCATTCACCTGTCCATCCCTAAACCCTCCGTGATGAGATCACCCTGACCAGTTTGCCCTGAGGGGCCCTGAAGCATGGCTGCTGCATGTACGTTGCAGGACCATGGACTCATCTAGGAGCTCAGCGCTTGAGCTGTGGTTTTCTCTTCCCTTTCCAGGCTGCCTACCTTGTTGGCATCTCTGATCCAAACAGCCAGGCGGGCCACCAGGGCCTTGTGGACCCCATCCAGTTTGCCAGGGCTAACCAGGCTATCCAGATGGCATGCCAGAACCTGGTGGACCCTGGCAGCAGCCCGTCACAGGTAACCACGGGGCGAGGATCTGAGATCTGTAGGTAGGTTGTGGGGGAGTGTGGGAAGTTAATGAAGAATAATGTTCTTACTGAGCTTCAAAAGCAGGCTAAATGCAGCAGTGGAGATAATAACTGGGGGTGACATTGCAAAATGGTGAAACTGGAACTGTGTAGACGCTTCGAAATGGGATGCCAGAAGACTGTAGGAGTAAACTAATCACCACAAGATTGAGCAGGCGCCTCACCATTCCGTTCAGCTCAGAGGGCTCGTGCTGTGCTCAGCACTGAGGGTCAATGTGAGTGTGACCTGATCCCTTGTGCCCTTGGCGGTTAGTCTGTTGGATAATGTTTATAAGATGCAATGATTGGGCTATGACAACAATGCCAGGGATGCACAGAGGAAAGTGTGGTGAATTTTCTGAGGGGCTGTCAGGGGTCAGTCACTACACAGAAATGGTGGCACTGGACACTTCACAGAGATGATGGCACTGAGCCAGATCTCAAAGCGGGGTCATAATCCACAGTGCATAAAGGGGCCACGGGCACTTTAGGACAAGACAGTATGTAGCATCCCATGACACTTCTAATACTCGAGTGCCACGTAGTCCCAATCATTTATTAAAGTAGTGCATCCATGCCAAGGAACAAGAGCTGGCCTGTATCGGGTATCGGAGGCAGCCTGTCAGTACCATGTCGTCGCAAAGCCTGGGGCCAGCGTGTTTGAGGCAGGAGGAGGACCCCCAGTAAAGGAGGCAATGTGGGGATGCTCTGGACCTCACGCAGGCCTCAGCATCAGCACATCTGAGATTTACCACATGCCCCGTTAAGGCCAGGAGCTGTTACCCGCCTCAGCAAAGTAGATCTGGTGGAATCAGTACAACAGTTTGGTTTTTCAGGGTAGAGCCTGGAAAATTCCTGAGCCAGACTCCTTACTAAGGTGCCTGCAGCCCACTGTGGATGAGGGGAGCTATCACACCTTGATGTTTATTTCACTCATCCAGACCCGGACTCTCCAGGGCGGTAGCCATGACCTGTGTGTGGCTGTTAAGCACCTACAATGTAGTTGGCCCGAATTGTGACATGAGGGTAAAATACACACTGGATTTTGAAGACTTGGTATAAGAAAAGATGGATTGCAAAATCTCATTAATAAGATGATTCAATCGATTACCTGGCGAACTGAAATATTTTGGATATATCAAGTTTAATAAAGTATATTATTTAAATTAACATCTCTTGTTCCTCTACTTATTTTAATGTGGCTGCTAGAAAATTACATATGTGGTTCATTGTATATTTTGGGGGTAGTTCTGGCCTTGGCCCTTCCTCACTGAGGGTTCCAAAGGATAGCTGACCGCACCTCCCTGAGACTACCTGGAGCCCAGCCCACTCCCACCACCACATTGCCACCTCCTTCCCTTTTCTTTGTTCTCTCTTTCTTGATAATTCCTGCCCTCTCTTTTCTTGGAGCAACATATTGGGAGTGGCAGAGCTAGACACATCCGAGGGCTGTCCAGAAAGTATCCAGCCATGTAATAAAAAATAGAGGCATTTATGGCTGGATTTTTTACGGACAGCCCTTGTAGGTTATAACTACATAGGCCCTGGACATGTGCATTGAAGAGGAGTCCAAGGCTCGGGACCCCTCTGCACTGAAGCACAAGGTGCCCCCAACCCAGCTCCATGCCTTACAGGTTCTGTCGGCCGCCACGATTGTCGCTAAGCACACCTCAGCCTTGTGCAATGCCTGTCGCATCGCGTCGTCCAAGACGGCCAACCCCGTGGCCAAGAGGCACTTTGTGCAGTCAGCCAAGGAAGTGGCCAACAGCACTGCCAACCTGGTGAAGACCATCAAGGTAGGTGTTGGACTGAGGCCTCAGTCGTCCCTACAGCACTCACTGCATAGGGCAGAGGCGTAGAGGATTTAAGCTCTGCTCTCCTAAGACACATCTAGTCAAGTTTAACTTCTGATTTGGTCTCATGATTTAAGTCACTGAGGAGAAGTCCCTTACTAATGGAGATATTTATTGTGAAAAACCAATAGCCTTGGTCTCGATGAACCTTGAAGGAGGCTTCCCAAATTCTGTACATGAGAAGCTTAGGGGTAGAAATCTGTTTGGAAGAGATTGGATAAAGGGCACCTCTTGGTACTATGTTTGGGTAGCAAAGAACCTGCATTCACTTAGCCTGTGAGCTTATGTGGAGTGGCTTTGCAGGGGCTGGCAGAGGGTTCTGCCATTGATGGTGGATCTGGACCAAAAAAGAAGATGGAGGGAGGAGGAAATGGGAAACTATAGTAAAATCATTTTAAAAAAATTAATCTATCCTATGTAGCTATTCTGTTTATAGTTTAAATGTTTGAAATGAAACATCACCTTTTCAAAATAGATCCTTCCGTGTTTATAACAAGCTCATCTTTGTGTGAAAGGCAGGGGCAAGGTGCCCGTGAGGAGGGAACTGCAATAGCGAGAATCCAGCACTTGTAGGTAGGTGATGAGACCACGAACCTGGTCTGCCCGGAGCAGGACCCAGCAGGCAGCGGGCAGCTGACCCTGTGGGAAAACAGCCACAGCCTGGACAGCAGACCACAGGCGGAGAGTCCAGCACCACGCCCCCCCCCCCACCTGAGCAAACCTCCAAGGCAGATACATGGTCATGGGAGGCTAGCCACCGGTTCTGTGTAAACCCAGGTATGCAGGAGGGAGAGACGTTGGAGATTTAACACTTTAAGGATTTTCACGTTCATTGAGGTGGGTCAGTCAGCTTTGTGCTGGGCATGTCTTGGAGTGCTGAGACTTTCCCCCATTCACTCCGGAGGACACGGCGTTAGACCCATTTTCCTCTCACTACGCAAAGCCCATTTCATCGCATGGAGGCATGAGTCAACAGGTTGAACCAAGCAAAAGCGAAATAGGGAACTCCCAGCCCAGCAGCTGCTAGCAGGTTATAGGTGAGAGCCTGGGGCAGGTGTCCCAGTCAGCAAGTTTTTGCTGTTGAACCAGAGTCTTAAAAAGAAGCAACAAACAAAAAATCTGCCGTTTTGAAGATGATAATAATACAGGTTGAAAATGAATAAATTAAAGCCAGTGCCCGGGGGCCCCTCCGATCCTGGTGGCAGCCCGCCCTAATTACTCACCATCTAAGGTCATGGTACTGGAAACAAACAGAGCTTACATTTTTAAATGTTTAGCTTGTGCAAAGCCTGTTCAAAGTATCGTGTGTACATCAGTGGTCCCAACCTTTTTGGCACCCAGGACCGATTTTTTGGAAGACAATTTTTCCACGGACTAGGGGGTAGGGGGGCTTTGGGGGATTATTCTAGCTCATTACATTTATTGTGCACTTTATTTCTATTATTATTGCGCTGTAATATATAATGAAATAATTATACAACTCACCATAGTGCAGAATCAGTGGGAGCCCTAACCTTGTTTTCTTGCAACTAGGCAGTCCCATCTGGGATGATGGGAGATAGTGACACCCAAAATGTGTTGCTTATGTCCAGTCTACTCCATAATCTCATTTTGGTTGCTGTCACTGCAGAAAACCCCGCTTCACAAAGATAGGGGTTCATGCTCCTATGAGGATCTAATGCAGCCTATGATGTGACAGGAGGCAGAGCTCAGGCAGCAATGGGAGTGGTGGGGAGCGGCTGTAAATGCAGATGAAGCCTCGCTGGCCTGCCCGTTGCTCACCCCCTGCTGTGCGGCCCAGTTCCTAACAGGTCATGGACCTGTCAGTCTGGCCCAGAGGCTGGGGACCCCTGGTGTCATTACTCATTTAGTACATGCAGCCACAATACGCTTGTCATTCCCATTTTACAGATAGGACCCTGAGGCAGTGACCTCCCCAAGGTGACCCACCAGTAAGCAAACCTGGATGCCCTGCTCTTTCCACTCTCAGCCCTGCTCTGACCCCTGACAGTGCTGCTAAGTGAGGAGAAACGAATTCCTCTTGTAATCCTGAGAATACCTGGATGTGTCTGTGTGTGTGCAAGTTCAGGGGAGGAGGGGATAGAACGGCAGCAGGAGGATTGAAAGCAGTGACGTCATTGTTGGTTGCTTGTATAATGAATTTATTTCAGTTAAACTTGGCCTTTTCTGATAGTTAAAAAACAGGTTATATTTAGAGGGACCCAGGGAGGGGGAAAAAAAGGAAAGAATCCATTCTTTAGAAATTCCTGGAAACCTTTTGCTGCCTCTTCCATGGTTTTCAGTCATGACCTACCACTGTTAAGGTCTCATCTTCTTTGCATATTCCCCTTGGTGTGAGACCCTCTGTGCAATGCCCTGCAGCAGATGGGCTCTTGTGATGGCCTGTGCAGAGACGTCAGAGCAGGGACATAGGGTGAGTGTGATGTGGAGAGGATGGAGACCTCTCCCGGGAGCCGGGAGCAATGTGTGAGGAACTGAATTGAGCCTGTTGCCCCTCAAGTTGCCAAAATGTGCTTGTATTTCAGTTGCCATCAGGTGGCAGGGTTTGCCAGGGACCGTGAGCTTTGTTTTTAATTTAACTAATAGAAAAATGGTAAAGGTCATTCACTGTAGCACATCGTACTATACACTGGATATATTCCCTGTTTTAAGGAATGGTTAAGAATTCTGTCAAATAGAGAAACACATGAGTATTTAATTCCCTAAATGCTTAAGAGAACTGCCCTCATAGCACTTCTTACTATATATTTTTTTCCTTTTAACCATGCGATTGTACCCAAGCCTGAATCCTAGCTGCCACACCCGTATAGTCACAAAGCTAAAGGAGGTCAGCAGAGGAGCACGGGGGCGCAGATTCCCTCACAGTGGGTCGCCAGTGCCCATGTAGAATGTGTGCCTCTGAGAATCTCAGATCTCTACTGACGGCATTCTTTAAAATGCCGAAGCGTGGCTCAGCGAGAATGAACATCTGCACCGCATTCCCTGCAGAGCAAGTTAGAGGTCCACGGACCCCTCTCCGTGGCCCCGTGCCATCTTTCTGCTGGTCACCACGTGTGATGTTGCCTGCTTCTCTCTCCTCAGTCATCTCACTACCTAGTCTCAAATCAGATGTGTGCAATGGAATGTTATTTTCAATGTGCGTTGGCTCAGGTTTGGGTGCCAAGTAGAAACTGCAACAGCAGCTTTTGTTTTTCTGAGAAGTTGGAGCGTAGCCTTGCCTCTCACGTGGGGTTGGAGCTCAGGGTTTTGGCGACTGAGTATTTCCAGGTACCAAAGAGACCACCAGGTCCAGCTCTCTTTACTCCATTGGACTTGGCTGTGAGTGTGTTTTCTGGGCCATCTTTAAGCTTGGATTGGTAAAGTAGGTTTCTTCAGAGAAAAGGAAGGAAACAGACTCCTTGAGCTTCTCTTCCTCCTCATTCTTGTTGCTGTTGTCTAAGGACAGGAGGGGAGAGGGGAGCCAGGGTCTTGGGTTCTAGTGTGAGGCATGACCTTGCCATAGCGTGTCGCTTTCTAGGTAATGGTTTTATCACCTGGAACTTGGGACTTGGGATTAAATCATCTTTAAGATCTTTCTAACTTCCAGAAGTCATGAATTTTTGATTCTTGTACACATGCAGAAATTGTTTTCCCCCAGTTCCTCTGGGATCTCTGCCAAGTGAGCACATTGAGAGGAGCCTGGGGTTTGGGAGTACCCTGTCGTTAGGGCCTGGGTGTTTAGCTAAGTGACTTTTTCCTCCTGTTGTTATGGCTGGTACACTGGTTTTCTGTGATATGGG
Organism: Lyroderma lyra; assembly: GCA_004026885.1. NCBI lineage: Eukaryota > Metazoa > Chordata > Mammalia > Chiroptera > Megadermatidae > Lyroderma > Lyroderma lyra. The sequence continues at coordinate 47,938 of PVJL010005877.1, forward strand.
AAGTCCACGTGTAAACTGCCACGCCTGCTTAAGATGTCTCGGGTGGGGCAGACGCGAGCATGCAGTTTACCTGGGTGCCTCAGCCGTCCCCAGAGGGGCAGCAGCGTTCAGAAGTGAAATAGTATCTGTGTAAGCCATCCTTTCTGATGCTGAGTGCTCCCTTTGGAGGAAATAGTGTTTCCTCTTTGAAAATGAAAAGAAGGGGGGTTACCTAGCTTGGTATTCCATTCCACATGATCCACTGTCCTGCCCTGTGAATAGTAATGGACTACAGGACATGTGATTTTAGGGCCCATGCTCCAAAAGAAAAGTTCTTTCTTCTCTTACTGATACAGTTTATGACACTGCACCATTAGAAAGCCATTTGTTAGGCTTCACCTCGGCGATCGTCTTTGCATTTTGAATAAGCTCAACTGAATGTTGGTGGCTTGATCGAGTGCCTGCCTTCCTAATAGGCAGAGTGGGTTGTAGAAGGTAGAAAAGGGGGTGGAGAGAGGGCCGTGAGGTAAGAAGCAGGAGGGAGCAGCACTAGTGGAGCCCTGGCATCTTCCATTGAGCTAGGAGCCGCATCATTCCGACCGAACGGGTGTGACCGGCCACTGGTGGTGGGGGGGACCCCTGTCCCTTTGGTGCCAAAGCTCACTCCTGCGTGTGCCTGCTGCGGTGGTGTGCCTGTACGGGGGCTTCTGCGATCTGCCCCCCGCTATATTCCCAAATTGCTCTAAAGCCTGGTAGGGCCTGACCTCAAGGAGTCAATAATGTTAATAATGTAACAGGATTAGAGTGCCAATTCACTTTTGCGTTGCCCTGTGGAGGTAATAGGCGCTGAGTCAGTGTTTACTGAGTGCCTATGTGGCCGCTAGAACTGAGGTCGTAGATGTGCGCAGGAAGCAGCAGGCGCGTAGGGTTTCCATCGGGTCTGGAAGAATGGTCGGATCCGAGGGGTCGAGGAAGCGGTCAGTGCCTATCTGGCAGGCAAGGGCAGGAGCTGGGGCAAACCCTGCATGGTATTAGCGAAGACCATGAATTAGCCAGGCTCGTGGGAAGGGCTCCGAACGCTCAGCTTGGTGGCTGTGTGACTGTCGTCCCAAGCTGCCAAGGCTCCATTGGAATGCAGTGGTTGTTCAGAAATAGCCTTTAAACCGACCAGCCTGCCGATTCTGCCTGCATGAAAAATAGAAAGGCTCCCATCTCAGATCTGGGCTGTTTCATAATGCTGGTGCCTCTGGTTTTTCTATTCACTAATTATCTAATTTGGTGTTTATATATTGCTCATAACAGTTAAATTAAAAGTTTAATTGGTCGTTTAACAAGGAAATTTACATTCTTTTACAAACATAATTGCCTTGTCTTTGTTGGGAGACTGGAGTGCTGTCATTGGGTCACAGGCTCCAGGTTCCAGCAGTTTCATTCTTGAGGAGGTGGAGTTTGGGGTTGGGGAACCTCAAATCCAAGTAACCCCTTGTGAGGCAGCCTGGCGTGGATCAGATGCTGCATTCCTGGATTCTCATCCATCCATGCCATTAGTCAACAATGTGACAGAATCATTCAATGCTACTAATTTAAAAAAGAAAACAGCTGTTGAAGTATAAGATACATAGACAAAAATCACACACCCTGTATGTAGAGTTCAGAGAGTTTTCTCATGCTGGACACATCTAGGTAACTGTAGCCAGATCAAGAAACAGGACATGGCCAGCCCCCAGAAGTCCCCACTAGTGCTTCTTCACTCATAGCTGGTCCAAAGGGTGACCTGACTGCTAACACCCTGAGCTAGCTTCACCTGTTCTTGGACTTTGCCCAACTGGAATCATACCTAAGGCACCCTTTTGTGTCTGGCCTCTTTGACTAAATATTGTGTTGGTGAGATGTGTCATGTTGTTGGGGGTAGTTCTAGCCCACCCCTTCCCACTGGGTTCCATTTTGCTCACTTCAAAATAGTGGCTATGCAAGCCCGTCTGTCAGCCATTCCTGGACATCCAGGCAATACTTAGAAAAAGTTGGAAGTGCTACACAGTGTAAAGAATTTTTGTAGTTTGGGAAGGAATAGGTTTAATTGAAGTGGAAAATGGAGGGGAAGCACCCACGTGTTATATTAACAGTATCGAAAGCGGGAAAGAAGGTGGCTCACCTACGAGGTGTGGCAGCATGTAGGGAGTGAGGGGCAGGGTGCTGTTGGAACCACGTTTCTGCCTCGTGTGTGGCCTGTGAGGTCAGCTGTGTTGTGAACCACAGAGACTTGTCATTGGTGACTGAGCCCCTCTTCTTGATGGCAGAGGTCTCTCCAATTCATCCTTATTTATTACTTATGAATTCACCAAATATTTTGTATTTCCAATAAACTACCTTCTTTCACTGGGAGGTGATTCCTGTGGCCCAGGAGTGACGCATGCTTCCCAGTGGGGTGAAGTCTCCGTGTTTTCTCCCGTCAGGCCCTGGATGGGGATTTCTCAGAGGACAATCGCAATAAGTGTCGCATTGCCACCGCACCCTTGATCGAAGCCGTGGAGAACCTGACAGCATTCGCATCCAACCCTGAGTTTGTCAGTGTTCCTGCCCAAATCAGCACTGAGGTAAGGAATTTGTGCAGCAAAGTTAATATTGGTTGGTTTTGTGTGGCACTGAATGACCACGAACTGTTAGGGACTCCAGAAGCTCTGTCAGTATGCAGGGCACTGTTATTGTTGCCGATGCTGATAGACACACAGAGTTCATGAAACTCAGCGTCTGCGCATCTCTGAAGAAGGAGTGCCTTAGCTTTATATTGAGAACAATCTCTATCCATAGGTTTGAGGCTGATTCTTGGTATACAAGGGGGACTCAAAAAAACCCATAATTTATTTATATAAAATTGTATATTTATTCTCACATGTTTAAACTTCACTCACCTTCCAAGTATTCTCTGTTTGCTGCAAAACATGTACCGAGGTGCCTTTTCCACTGCTCAAAACAGTTGTCGAACTCATTGATTTTGATGCTTTTTTAGTGCTTCTGCTGTTTTTGTTTTACCTCTTCCACATTGGTAAAACATTTCCCTTTGAGGACTCTTTTCATGTTGCTCAGAGTGAGACTGGGTGAATAGGGAGGGTGGAGCATGGGGGGTCATGCTGTTTTTGATAAAAAAATTGCTGAACACTCAGCTTGGTGTGGGCAGGTGCATTGTCATGCCGCACACTGTTTGTGTAAATCACCTTCATGAAATGGGCAAACGTGTTGAAAGAGTCTCCAAAAAAATTTACTGAAGCCGAATGCAGCCTCTCACAACAACACCAACTGGTACACTAATGCAAATTGGTTCCTAGAACAGCCACCTAGCGGGGGAGCCCTCCAGAAGACAAACCATTGGTTTTTGTTTTTAGACCCCCCTTCCTATATCACACTCAAAAATGGTATCTAAGTCCTTGCCATCCAGGCCCTGTGTGAGCCAACCTTCGTGGTTTTCTATCCTAATTGTCCCCTTTCAAAGGGTGGAGGTAGTGATTGGGTAAAGAACAGGACCTTCTAGGGCCCAACTCATTTCACTGTGTGCACCCTGCTCTTGACCCTTCTGCTTTTTTGTCCCAGGGCTCCCAGGCACAGGAGCCGATCCTGGTCTCGGCCAAGACCATGCTGGAAAGCTCATCGTACCTCATCCGCACTGCACGCTCGCTGGCCATTAACCCCAAGGACCCACCCACCTGGTCTGTGCTAGCTGGACATTCCCACACTGTGTCTGACTCCATCAAGAGTCTCATCACGTCTATCAGGTTAGTTTCTCCTCCAGAAATTGTTAGGGGCCTGCATCAGAACAGGGCAGTAGGGGAATAAGCCCATTGGGAATTTTATTTAATAACAATATGGTTAATCAGTATCATCACCTTTCTATTATTTCTTTGGGACCAGAGGTAGCATTGGTCACAATAATAGCTCATTTAAGCACTTACTATATAGGTCTGATACTGTTGTAAGCATTTTACCTATTGTATCTAATTTGATTATGATAACAACATTGTAAGGTAAATAAATATTGCCATTGTCTCCATTTTACTGATAAGAGAATTGAGGTGACATTCTCAAGGTCATCCCCAGATCTGTTGGGTCTAATCCCAATCTTTCTGAATATTGTACCACATTTTCTATACCTAGGAGCTTACACAGACAGCATTACTATTTATTTAGCAGAATTTAGAGTTATCTTATTTTAGTAATAAGACAAAAAGAATATTCTAAGTCTCCCCAGTAACTCTGAGCATCTCTGACCTCCTTGGGGACAGCAAGAACCTGAAAAAATTATCCCCTAAGTCAGTGGTTCTCACCCTTCCTAATGCTGTGACCCTTTAATACAGTTCCTCGTGCTCTGGTGACCCCCATAACATTATTTTCGTTGTTACTTCATAACTGTGATTTTGCTACTGTTATGAATCATAATGTAAATATCTGATATGTGTTTTCCGATGGTCTTAGGCGACCCCTGTGAAAGGGTCATTCGACCCCCGAAGGGGCCGCGACCCACAGGTTGAGAACCGCTGCCCTAAGTAGATAAAACATTTCTGAAGTTGACCAAAGTTAATGCCCCACAGCATGAAATGCATAAAAAAAAATCTCATAGTGTTAAGAAAATTTACAAATTTGTGTTAGGCCGCATTCAAAGCTGTCCTGGGCCACGGGTTGGACAAGCTTGCCATAAACAAGCAGTTGAGTAGGATAGAGAGTGGACAAGGGCTTCTGGCCCCCCCAGTGCAGGAGTGTGTTATGGAGCCTATGGTTAATGCCCTCTGTCTCGTCCAGGGACAAGGCCCCCGGACAGAGGGAGTGTGACTACTCCATCGATGGCATCAACCGGTGCATCCGGGACATCGAGCAGGCCTCGTTGGCAGCCGTCAGCCAGAGTTTGGCCACGAGGGATGACATCTCTGTGGAGGTACACGGGGGCTCTGTGGCCAGCTCGGAAGCATCTGGAAGTGCTGAAGAATCCCAGCCTCAGGCTTTGGGGGATGGAAGAATGGGACCAATGTGGTATTGGTGATAGAGTTCCTCAGTGAACCCCGCCTTCCCCTGTGGAACTAACCTGGGAAGTGTCTGGAGTGGCCAGGACAAAGGCTGAGTAGAGAATGGTGGCTAGGTAAAGGGACACATGTACTGCTGCGGGTGGAAAGCTCAAATGGGGCTGAGGTTTGAGGAAAAATGGATGTCAGATACGAATACGTCAATTAGGTGGGGTTACTGTATTCAATTTGACACATCAGTAGCATAGACCTAAGCGTGTACGTTTTGCACATTTTTTTCCTCAGTGCACATTTTGACTAACAGGCACATTTAGCTTTAAGCTCTATGCATTTGGTCCATTCAGAGACAAAGGATTCTTCCTTAAGTTACTCAATATCTAGTATTTGGAGACCTTGTGCATTCTGTTATTAATTCAGAGCCACTTTGCCTTTTCTTGACAGTTTTTCCAAAGTCGAGTTTAGAATTCTTCTACTTGGATCCTTTGAGTTTTTTCTATTACCTGTCCAAAGGCCTCTGATTAATACTTCTTTGTCTTTGTCAAAAATGCGTGACATTCAGAAGGTGCTTAATAATGTAGATGATCTCTTTACTGATGTTTCCCCCCCTGACACTGCATTCCTCAGCCATGAACGTTGGCCCCTGTCTGTAAGCACTGGGCCTGGGGCTGCTGTTGCTCATTTGTATTACCAGACCTGTCTTTCACTTCAGTTTCATGCCACCGCCACCCATTTTCAAGAAAGGAAGAAGGAATAAGCATTCTCATCTTGTGTGGAATGTTAGAATTATTGTTCACCCATTATTAAAGTAGAATATGCATGCAGAAAAGTGTGCATATCATAGTGTGCAGCTTGATGAATTTTTATCAACGAAGCACATCCTTTAACCAGCACCTTCATCAAAACACAAACATGACCACCAGCAACTCAGAAGGCCCTGCTCAGCCCCCCAGGCTTTTACACCCTCCCGGAGCATGTCCTCTGTCTTAGCTTCCTCCCCGGGAAGAAAATCCTCCATGTGCTCCCTCCTCACACCATATTTCATCTCACAAGCCATCTGTAACAAGAAAACATTGCTGGAGTGTTCTTGTACTCTTGACCATAGTCACATTATAAGTGGGTAGATGAGTAATTAGCTAAATAAGACCTTCGGAAATTTGGAGGTTTCTCTCCACCCACCTCCATCTCTTTATCTGTTTCTTTTTCCTTTTTTTTTTTTGTTTGTTTGTTTGTTTTTTGTTTTCCTCCCAGGATTTTGTTTTCAAGTTTTCATGTTAGGCTGCTCCTCTCATTGACTAAACTCTTCTCAAAGCTCCCAGCCCACATGCAGCATTGGTCAATGGGAAAGTAGCAAAGGCCCGCAGCAGAATTGCATTTCTGATGAGCAAGGACGTTGTCACTTTGCCAGGAATGACACCTGTTGTGTGCTGGTGTGTGCAGACCTAAAATGTCCTGTGTGGTGATGTATGCAGTCCTGACACTGTCAAGTGAAGCTCCTGTGAAGATCCCTACCAAGGGGTCTGATCTCCCCACTGTTAGCTGTCAGTCTCCACCGCTGAATTCTGCACCCCTCACCCGCCAGCATCACTGTGGTACCTTGCCCTGTCTCTTTATAGCATGAGTTCAGTTTTGGGGGATGGAAAGATTAAACTGTCTTTCAAACCCAAGAAGGAATGCCTTGAGGATGCCATTTTCAATAACTGTATCCACTTCACCAAGTGCAACGCACCAGAAGCCTGAATCGACGCGCTCAGTGGGCACCGCGCCTGGCATGTTCACAGTGCGGTGTTTGGGAAGTAGTCCTGCTTTCGGAGAACTGACCTCACTTTTACATCCTCCTCCTCACCCCTGTCCCCATAAGGCGTTCTCAGTTCTGAGGACACAACAACCTGGATGTTCCCTCAGGACCCCTTCATTAGCTCTCTTTTTTTGGACAAAGTTGTTTTCCCTTCTTGGAAAGCCATGGCTGTTCCACATTTCCAGTAATTATACTGAGTAACCCAGAGTAAAGATACTGGTAGCATCCTGTGTCACTGTGGTTGGTGGGAATGAGAACCCTGTCCAAATAGTGCTCCTCAGGCCTGCCTTGTGTCACTCACAGTGCAACTGGATGGGGGAGGGGGGACGGGGGACAGTCTAGCCCAGGGAGCTGAGAGCCCCAGGGAAGGAGCAGGGTGGAGCAGCAGCGTGATGGCATGCCCAGGCATTCTGATGTCCATTCCTGTGGCCTCCCTTGTCTTTCACACGGGCCTTTCTAATTTAGCATGCCTACGTGGGGAGCTGTTCTAGGGTGAACTTGACAGCTCTCTCTCCTCATCAGGCCCTGCAGGAGCAGTTGACATCAGTGGTCCAGGAAATCGGGCACCTTATTGATCCCATCGCCACAGCGGCTCGGGGGGAAGCAGCTCAGCTGGGACATAAGGTACGGTACACCAAGGGGACCCTGCAGAGAGTGCGCATGGGAATCAGGCAGAAGGGGAGCTTTTTATTGGTTTTGTTATTGTTCCCAAAATCCTGGTGCCAGGCATTGTCAGTGCTGGCTTCAATGACAGAAAATAATATTCAACCTCCCTCTAGCACAGGGGTGTCCAACCTTTTGTCTTCCCTTGGCCACAATGGAAGAAGAATTGTCTTGAGCCACATATAAAATACACTAACACTAAGGATAGCTGATGAGCTTTAAAAAAAAACAAACAAACAAACAAAAAAACCTCAATGTTTTAAGAAAGTTTACAAGTTGGTGTTGGGCCTCATTCAAAGCCATCCTGGGTCACATGAGGGCGCTAGCCATGTGTTGCACAAGCTTGTTCTAGCACCTTCTCCAAAAATGACCACCTCAGAATCTGTTTTCACCTGACATTGAGACAAAAACTGCAGGGAAATTTTTCTGATTGTGATCAAACTTTTCAGCCAACAAGTCATTTACAGTCATCTGTTGCACTTGACCTTTGGTGACACTAGCCAGAGACTGAAGCTGACATTCATAGCCTAATGTCAGCCATCTTTAGTCCCCGGCTGGCTGGCTTCACTGTGCTGTGTTTCCAGGGCACATTGTTCTCCCTTGGCTCTTACTATAGCATCTGTTTTCACAAATGAGAAAGCAAAACCAACTTGCAAATTTCCCTCTGGACAACTAAAGCCTCCCCGTGTGGCCAAACTGCAGGAGCACCTTCAGCTGAGGGTTTCTACCCACATTGTTGTGAGTGCTGAATAATGTTTTGCCTATTTGGGGTTCTTTTGCAAATCCTCCAAAGATAGTTGGCTTCTCAAGCAGCCCGTGCCTCAGCAGAGACGGCAGAAATTGGATTTATAACAACCTTTGGAGTTTTCTAGCAGTGCAGCCGTCACTATCGATGTGCATATCAAGAAATCCAGTAGCCAGAATCTTCTCTGCAGGAATTGATTTTAGAAAATCGATATTCTTGCCTTTTTAAAATTACGGAACAGCTTACAGGCCTACTAAGCTTCCTGCTGGTGTTCTAAGGAGAGGTTTTTGAGATTTAAAAGGGTCAGTGTCTCTGCCTTTTCAAGTGTGGCCAACTTCATTTCTCAGCTGAGTTTCTTTGTAATCACCAGGGGCTTGTCCATCCATGTGAAGAGGTTTGTGAGAGCGGGGGGGACTGCCTGTGTGCATGCTGTGGGGAAACTGAGTTTGGCAGAGAAGTCAGACTTCATTTTAGCAGATATTTTTCATTCCAGTAGGACTTTCATGTGAGAAAATATTTCTGGACTCCTAGGGCAGCATACTTGTCTCAGTAGATAGGTTGTGAGTAAGGAAGATTAATTTCTATGTCAGTGGGTGACATCAAAAGAAAAATAATATATCTGCGCCACTTGAGTTATAAATTTACTCTTGGCCCTTTGGCTAAACCTGTCTGACTTTCTAAAAGGGACTCTGGACAAAGGCAGCCTAGGGGCCCTCTATCCAGAGGAGTCAGGGACTGAGAGTTGATACCCATGTGGTTCCACTGCTTTCTTACAGCTCTCAGGTGGTCCCAGATCAGTTTCAGCATCACCTGGGAGTGCTAAGTGCAACTTCTCAGACCCCACCCATATTGGCTTCCCACAGCTGCTGTAACAAACTACTGTAAACTGGGTGGCTTAAAACTGCAGAAATTTAATCTCTCACAGTTCTGGAGGCCAGAAGTCCAAAGTCAAGGTGCCGGCAAGGCCATGCTCTTTCTGGGGGCTCTGAGGGAGAATCCGTTCTTTGCCTCTTCCGGCGTCTGGTGGCTGTAGGCATTCCCTGGCATTCCTTGATTGTAGCATGCCAATCTCTGCCTCTGTGGTCACATTGTCTTTTCCTCTGTCTTTCCTCAGTCTGTCTCTCATAAGGATACATGTTACCAGAGTTAGGGCCCTCCCATGTAACCAGGATGATCTCATCTTAAGATCCTTAAATATATCTGCAGAGACCCTTTCTTCCAGTAAGTTCACATTTAAAAGTTCCAGTGATTTGGACGTGGACATAAGTTTTAGGCAGGCTACCATTTTTCCATTCTGCCGCCTTAGGCCCAGGGGATCAACATCACGTACTTAATACTCAGAATTCGGTTATTTTCATGTCTGTGCTAAGCCAGCTGAGAGTGTTTTCTATTTTGTCATATCTCTCAAGAACAGAGGGTGCTAGCTTCCTACTACGTATAAGAAAAAGCACATCCCTTCAAAACCCTTTGCCCCAATATGTGAAGAATAATGACACTTAGCATTTATGGAGTGCCTACAACATGGCAGGCAGTGTGCTAAGTGCTTTTACCTACACTAATTGAATCCTCGTAACAATCTTAATGAGCTTAGTGTTGTTATTAATTCCCATTTTACAGAGGAAACTGAAGTTTAGTAATAGGAGGGAATTTGCCTAAGATTTCTCAGTAAAGAATTTGAAAGGGAGGATTCAGACCCAGTGGCTCTGGAACTAGAGCTTACCCATCACCCAGCCACACCACCTCCATGAGGAAGCCCGGCACCTGCTGAGATTAATTATTTTAGTACCCAGCAACCCTTGACGGTTTATAGTTAATGAAATGTACTTTAAAAATAATAAAATGCATCTAGAAAACATGTAAGAGTCTAATGCCTTAAACATTAGACCTCTTTAGTACCTATAGGACATATCCTGAGCCCTGACCTCTGAATGACACATCAGTGCATTGTTCCCTTTGGTGGTGATGCCAATGCCTTCCCTGGGGAAGAGGATGAAATCCAATGTAAATGTGGAGAGCTGCCACCTGGGTTGTGCAAGCTGGTTCCTACACAGATGAAGCAGGGAGTGGGGGCTGAAATCTAGCCAGGTCATGTGCCCAGAGCATGGGGACATTCTTTAAAATTCAAGCAAAGCACCATAAGGGCCAGCAGCAGCCCTGCTCAGGTGGTTTGAAACCTGTATGGAAGATAACTGGACTTGGAGATGGAAACGTAAAAGTACGAGGGCTGTCCGGAAAAAAATCCAGCCACAAATGCCTCTATTTTTCATATTACATGGCTGGGTACTTTCGGGACCACCCTCGTATATTGACTGGTAGCTGATACTCTTGTCTCACTATTGCCTTTAATGATCTTTAATAGTTTGCATCCCACCCACAAAATGCCCCCCACCCCTACTTTGTTTCTGACCCAGTGACTGCCGCCGCTCCTGGGAAGGGGCCGTCCTGCCTATGTCCCCATCAGACTCATTCTTCCTGAATGGGAAGAAGCAATAAGGGAATCACTGCCTAAAAGTCAGAGCTTAAATACACCTGATGGGAATAATTGAGCAATTAGTCATTGTCGCACAAAATGAAGAGTTGAACAGAAAACTGTAATCAGTGTCATTGTGTTTTGTCTGAGTGGGAATAGATTGATACTAGAAGCAAACACAGCAAAATGTTACAATGTGATATTCTGGATGCTAGGTGGATGAGTATTGCTGTATTTTTCTCAGACTTTATTTTAAATATTTCTCAGAGCAACAGATACCAAACAATAGGCTTCTAAAATCCGATATTACAACTTAGCAGAACTGGAGTCAAAGTGCAGAGTAGCAGGCAGTACAGCAGTGGTCAGCAACCTGGGCTGGGAAGGGGGACGCCCGATTTCCCGTCTCAGCGCCACCTCTCGGCTGCGTGAGGTAGAGCAGGTTACTTCACCGAGTAAACCTAGGCTGCTTCATTTGTGGGTCTACCTTGTGCAGTGGGAGGAGGTGAGAAAGTGCATGGCAAGCATTTAGCAGACAGCAATTGGGGTTGCACCTAATAAATGTCATGACATGTGGCCCTGCAGCACCCAGCTGGTGAGCTCTATGTACCATCTGTGGTGCTGCCCTACTGCAGACTGGCCTTTGCTGGAACAATGGTTAGCTGTCATGAGAGGCCTTTTTGTCCTCCTGAGTTGAGCTAATCATAAACAGAACATCTAGGCTGGTGTGAAATTATTTTTTGCTTTTGTTCCAGATCCACAGTGTTATCCAAATGCTCAGGGCCAAGGGCAGTCAGATTGGCTTCCTGGAAACTTCTGAGGGTGTGCTGTTCTTCTTGGGCTGCTTTTCTCATCTGCTCAGCCCCCCTGCCCCTTTTCTATGCCCCGTCCTGCTCAGTTTGTAAGATGCTCTTGTGAAGCCAGAGTTTGTTTGTGAGTTTGTAAGGTTCTTTGAAAAGCTTTTCTGTTTGTGAAACTAAAATGAAAATTTGTAAACTTCCCACTCCTCACTCTGGATCTCAGAATGGATTTCTTAGCACCTCCGCCACGATGAAAGACGAGATGAAGAGTGCCCCAGAGGTGGTAAATCCAAGTGAGTTTGTTAATCAGCAAATACTTCCGAAAGTAAATTTGAGCAATGAATAAGGTCTAGGGAACTAGTGTATAACATGGTGGCTACAATTCAAGATACTGGATTGTACAGTTGAAAAAAAAAAAAAACAAACAAATAAAATTCAGCAGATCTGCTGTCCCTGCATGTCATCCCATCCAGCCCTGTCCCAGGCCCATCTCCACCAGCAGAACCCCCGAAGGAGGCACTGACAGTCTTGTCTATCATGATAGCATTTACATGGTACATCTGTGGCTTTTTTGTCTTTAAAGGTGACACAACTAGCAAGCTACTTTGAGCCCTTGATCTTAGCTGCGGTTGGTGTCGCCTCCAAGATTCTGGACCATCAGCAGCAGATGACAGTGCTGGACCAGACCAAGACACTCGCAGAGTCTGCCCTGCAGATGTTGTATGCAGCCAAAGAAGGTGGCGGGAACCCCAAGGTACGTTTCAGGGTGCTGGGGACTCACTTAGGACCACTGAGAAACCATCATACATCCCTCTGTATTGTATCCCTCTGGGGAAAACACCTCCAATTCTTGGTTGGTGGCATTTGATTTCCTATGCAGAGGTGGGAAATCCTCCTCTGTTGGCCTCAAAAATCTTTAAGAGGGAAAAACAAGAACTGTACATAATTAATGCATCTAGATAGATAGATAGATAGATAGATAGATAGATAGATGGATAGATATAGGTGTGTTTGTGTGTGTGTGTGTGTGTGTGTGTGTGTGTGTGTGTGTGTGTGTAAATAAGGGGGCTTTTATCCATGAAAGCAGTGTCGGCAGGCATCCTTGGGGAAGAAAAACACATTACAGTGATACCTTGGTACTCATTGTTAATTGGTTCCGGGAGGTGCGACAAGTCCCAAACAAATGATGAGTACCAGGACAAAATTTTCACATCAAAAAGCATCAAGTCCCAGGTTTGACCAGTTTCCAAACAGTCGAGTACCACGGTATGACCGTGTGTGTGTTATGGGGGTAAAACCTGTAACGCCTGCCAGCACCTGCTCGGTGTTGACACCAGCTGGCACGAAGCACAGCTTTATTGTTTTCCGGTGATTGCGGTTTCCATCCCTGGTCATCAAGGTCAAAGTGAGACCTTGTGCAAGGTCACCCGTGGCCCATGTTGCTATTCTCTTGGGGGCAGTAGTTTAATATGAAAATCTCCCTTACCCATTTGCAAGTAGAACATTTCTTCAGCCAATTGTGTTACCCAACTACTGTAAGCAGCCAGAGATGACAACGGCATGATCGTTGTGTCAGAGTGATTATTTTACTTGTGCAGCTATCACGTGCTCGAGTTTCCTCAGGTACCTGGAGAGGAGGGTGGGGGCTCCTCTCACTGTTCATACCTTCTGGCAGCTGCCCCCTCATGATTGATCTTATCTTAATGGGTCCTCACCTAAGCAGAGTAACTTGTGGGGGACACCGACTGGAAAGATTTGTGTAGGACACTTGCCTACAGGCCAGAGGAATCCATGTGTGACCATGTATTTTTTTAATGTGTCTGTCACATCTGTGAGGTCTTCAGATTGGCACATGGTACAGCAAAGAGGACTCTGGATTGAAGAGAGGCGTGAAAATAGTGATCTCAGAGCTAACAGTCACCGAGTGCTGACTCTGTCACCTCCTGTACCTTACAATCTCACCTTATTTAATCTTTTTAAATATTCTGTGAGGTAGGAAGGTTAGAGATGTGGAAATGGAGGCTGAGAGTGCTTAGATAAGTTGTCCTGAGATGACAGAGGTAGATGCAGACTCGGGGCTGACCCTGCGCTCCATGGAAGCACAGGCCAACGGACTGGAGAGAGGGTCCATGAGGGCTGCAGGGAAGTGGGGACATTTGTCTGGTTGGCCTCAGAAAAGGAAATTACCCGGCGCATCAGAGTGGCTAGGTGCATGCTGGGAGGGTGGAACGCCGATGCAGATGCATGGGCAGGCTTGTGAAAGAATTCCGCTTCTTTAGAAAACGCACCCAGCCTGACACACGTGGAGCATGCCCAGCGCGGGGGCAGTGGGAGCGGGGTACTGGGCTGTGCTGTACCTGGTTTCCTCTTCCACACTAAGGAATCGGGGCTCGGTCGTAAGCAGTGGGCAGGAACACAGCCCAGCCGTAATTAGGACCACCATTCTGGCAGCGGCATGAGTGATGTCTTAGACTTGCATTTTCTATATTCAGTTTTTCATTCATGTGATGTATCTGACAACTATTAACAGCCTAATTCTGGGAATACTAAACATGTGAAGAGCCAGCCACTGCCCTACAATTGTTCTGAGACTTCTGAAAAAATAAAGTGGGTGGGGGAGCGACAGAGCAGGGGTGGCCTTTTGACTGTGGTTGATTAGTGAGAGGTGCCCCAGACCTGGACCAGCCCCTTGCCCCGCCCCCTAGCCAGAGGAGCCAGGGCCTGCCTCCTGGACCCAGTTCTGGGTGGTCTTTTCTCCAGGGCCATTTACTGCCACATGTCTCCACTCCTGCCTGAGAGGGTTTCATTCCCAGCAGAATCATTTAAAGTAGGAATTTTCTGTACCTTGAAGATACATCTGCTTGGACTACAAGTTCAGAGCTCCTTCTAGAATTCTGTTTTATACCAAGAGACCCTCATGTTTGAGAGCATTTGTAGGCAGCACTGTAAGCTTTACAATGACATCCTCTGCTTGGAAATAGTGGCTGGAGACCAGTGTGGAATAGTTTTCATCGAATGACCTGAAGCATTGGGTGATGAGCTAAGATATGTGATGCGTGAAGGCAAGACAGGTGTTTACGTTTGTCCCTTCACCGATGTCATTTAACCGGTGCTCTGTCTGCAAACACTGACAAGCTTGTCACAAAGGACACCTGGGACACCACCAGTTTTTTAGACCCTTTCTTAAGTGGCCTGATGCATCAACTTAATCATTTTGGGTGCCATTCCTTGGGCAGATAGTCACGAGGTGTTACTTGCTATGTGTTACGTGATGTATGTATGAGGTCTGACAATCAGGTTTGCGAACTCATCCTAGAAAAAGTGCTACCTACCTCATTGCAGAATATCACTATGGTCACCTTCAATGTACCCCCCTTGGGAAGCTATGCACCGACACCAGCGCCTAGTCCACCCTTCAGAGCAATTTTGGAACTCTTTTTCTGGAATGGCTTCCAAGCTGTCATTGTATTACCTTTGATGTCCTAAAGGTCATCAAAATGTCTTCCTTTCAATATTTCCTTTATCTTCAGGTAAAGAAAAAAGTCACTGGGGGCCAGATCAGGTGAGTAGGGAGGGTGTTCCAATACAGTTATTTGTGTACTGGCTAAGAACTCCCTCACAGACAGTGCCGTGTGAGCTGGGGCATTGTTGTGATGCAAGAGCCATGAGTTGTTGGCGAAAAGTTCGAGTTGTTTTCATCTAACCTTTTCATGAAGCATTTTCAGCACTTCCAAATAGTAAACTTGGCTGACTCTCTATCTAGTTTGTACAAATTCATAATGATCAATCTCTCTGATATGAAAAAAAAGATTAGCAGTATCATTTTGTCTTCTTGATTTGGACTGATGGAACTCTTTTGGTCGTGAAGAACTGGCTGACTTCCATTGTGCAATTTGATGCTTTGTTTCAGGGTCATATTAGTATACCCGTGTTTCATCACCAGTGATAACATGGCCCAAAACACAGTCTTGCCTCTCCAAAAGGTCTTGGCAAACTTGGACTCGCCTTTGCTTTTGTTCATTGGTGAGCTCCTTCAAAACTAGTTTTGCACATACCTCTCTCATGCCAAGATTTTCAGTTAAGATTTTCCTGTTTCTCTATCAATGTTTACTTGATCTGCTATGCTTCTCACAGTCAGCTAATGATTTTGACACACAATTCTATGAATTTTTGCAATGCTTTCATCAGTTCTATTCATTACTGCCCACCCTGACCTCTCTTCATCAATAACACTTTCTCTCCCCTCAGAAAAACATTTAATCCATTTGTACACTGCCGTTTTCTGCATGGTATTATCCCTATAAACTTGGACTAAAATGTCCCTGATTTCACTTCCACTCTTGCCAGGTTTAACAAGAAATTTAATGTTTGTTCATTGCTATAATTCAAGCTCCAACATTTTCACGATTCCACACAAAAACATGCAACAACAATAATGAACACCACTCAGCAAGACACCACCACACATCAACAAGAACACAGCTGTAAGACACAGATACACCAAGGTTATGAAACCTCACTGAGTTGTTGTACTGTGCTGTCAACGTCAGTGCATGGTGGCAAGTTTGTGACTTAATTGTCAGACCTTGTATGTACATATGTAGTATGTATTAGGTGTTGTATGTTCCTGTTTGCAGAGGAAATGTGGTTACAATGTTCAGTGGTTATCAGTCACTTTGATTTGGTAAAAAATAGCACCTATTGTGGGGTCTGACATAATTGGATTCAAATCCCAGCTCTGCCTCTTGCTAGCAAATTGCTTGATTTCTTTGTTTCCTTGTCTACATAATGGGGTTAACAGTGAATGTCTCTCTAGGTAGCTGTAGAGATTAAATGAGATAATGCATCTGACATAGTAGGTGTTAAAAAAAATAGTGACTGCCCCAGACCCTGGTATTAATGAATCATGTGGCTACAAGGCATTACTGTGTAAGCTCAGCCTCATCTCACTGAGCCCCTTCTACACTCATGCTCTACCCCACAGAGCTCCCTTCTGCATTCACCCCCAATCCCACCAAGTTCCTTCCTGAGGCCTCCCGGCAAGGCCCCTGTAGCACTTAGCAAATACACAGCCTATCCACTGTGAGGCAGTTCTAATCACTAGTTGCTTTTTCCCTTCTACCAAAGTTGAGATATGCCCCCTGTAGCCTTCTCCCATTATCCAAACTCCGGTGATGTCTATGCCTGCCACCCTGGGCTTTGGAGTTGAAGCCCTGTAACACATATGCCAGGCTCCCTTGGAAGTAGACTTCAGACACTTCCCAGTCTGATTGTTCTTCTGCATTGTGCAGGGAGGAACAGTAACAAGTAACAGAACCTGAAGTAACAAGCTCATTGTTGGGCCTGCTGATTCCACTTAGCAGATTGCTGTTGGTCATTTCGGCACACCTTAAGTGACACCCTACTTGTCTGTGGGTGTGTGAAACTGCTCAGCGAGCCTGGGCGTGTGATTCAGACTGGGCTGTGTGAGCAGAAGGAGGTTTGCCGTTGGAGTTAAAGGAGACATTCCAGGGTGAGGCCTGGGTAATCCGAGGGGGCTTCACAGAAGAGGGGATGCTGAACTGGCCCTTTAAGGTTCTGTAAAATTAAACGTGTGGAATGAAGGAGAGCGGGCCTTAGAAGAATTCCTCAGCACAGGCAGGCGGGAAGGTAATTCATTTCTGGGACAGCCAAGAACACGGGATGTGTTTCTGTAGGCTCTGGTGCCCCAGTGTGACGGAAGCGTCTTTGACGTTTTCTAGGGAGTTGAGAGAACAGTTTTGTGATTTACTGCTGCCCCGCCGCACCCCAGATGTTCTCCTGACACTTTCCTGAGACCATGTGGGGAGCAGATCGTTACCAAGCAGCCTTCACCTCTCCTCCCAGAAATGGACTGTACTTTCTTTTAATATGAATGTGTAGATTTACTGGAATCTTTGTGCCACCAATGATTATCTCATTTTAAGTAAGCTTTAGAGACATCCATGCCTTCCATCTTTTTCTATAAATCAGAAGGAATTTGTATGCGACGCTCCCTCTGGAGGGTTATGTACAGGAGACATCACCTTTCAGACTTCCATCGTCAAAATAAAACCATCTGTACATCTCCGTGTCGTGGATCAGCCGTCAACCTAAATGACCAGCTCACTCCACCACATCACTAAAAGAGCTGTGCGTTCTAACTTAGCCACCTCAAGGATAACCACCCATGGTCTGAATATTTCACATGTCATTAAATGTCATATTGGAAGAATGTGACATTCTGGATTCCCATGGCTTTTTGATTCCGTGGACAGGACCCATTTCTGTGGCTCGCATTGCCTTTTCTTAGAATCCTTCTCTTTCATTTAATTGCTCAAGAGAGTTACCATTTATCATCTCTCACTGGCTTCCTTACCCTTTTATCTACCAAAGTAAAGATGCAACTTCTTGGGCCTTTTGGGAGGGTTGTCATCTCCTGAAGAGGGTCAGGACAGCCATGGCCATAGTAGCTGGGTGCAGTGTGATCTTAGCACTACCTCCCTGTCATTAGGTCAGGTTTCCCAGGCTCCCACTAGACTGCCCTCCATTCACACACCAACCCAGCCTCCAGGGTTCTCAGGCCACTCTCCCTCACTCTGATTGACTCTACAAATTCGGGAGTTCTCACTACCCGAGGCTTCCGTAGTTTCCTAGAATGACTCACAGAACTCAGGAAATTGCTCTACTTACAGATACAGTTTTATTGTAAAGGACACAGACCAGCCAAAAGAAGAGACCCAGAGGATGAAGTCTGGGAGGGTCCCAAACATGAAACTTTCATGTCCTTAGAATGTCACCCTCCCAGCATATTCATGTGCCTCACCAATTAGGAAAGCCCATGACAACTTTATTGTCCAGAGTTTTTGTTGGGATTTCATTACGTAGGCTTGAGGGATTGCGTTCAGTTATATGACCAATGATGAAATCTCCAGTGTCCTCATCCCCCAGCAGTCAGAAGTCAGGCGGATATTAAGTTGCTCAAAGCCCCAACCCTCTAATCACAAGGTTGGTCTTTCCCAGTCCTGAAACTACCTAGGGGTCACCATGAGTCACCTTGTTAGCATAAACTGAGGTATGGTCCCAGGGGCCCACCTTGAATAACAGAGACCCTCCTGTCTCTCTGGAAGTACTAAAGGCTTACTTAGAGGCTCCCTCTGAGGAACCTGGGACAAAGACCAGCCAGATACTTCATGAGTACTGTTCAACCCTGAGTTAGGTTCCAGGTTCTTACTGGTAGCAAGCTACCAGAAGTTGGAAGACATCTGCAGGCTGGGCCCTGGGGAACTCCAAGGAGCAAATTTGAGAACTGTGAACTGGCAACAAGTTGCTAAGCAAGTGTGGAGCCCACCATAGCAGCTAGAGCTGAGAGAGCTGGGGCCAGGTTGATGCTGAAATGCAGAGGCGGGCAGAGTGAGGGCTGCCTAGCTGACTGCTAGGAGTGGCAGCAGGTCTTGAGGCCCTTTGCTTTTGCAATGTGGTACCTGGGGGGCTCTGCCTCATTGAAGAGCCCCTTGTTTGAGGGTACAGGCTGAAACCTCCCCTTTTAGGTGGTGTATTCCCTTCATTGAGGTTTATGTTTCAGTGGCACTGATAAATTCGATCTGATCTGGCCATATGCTCATTTTCCTTTTGACCAATAGCATATAAGTTCAGCAGATGGCCAGCTGGTTGGTGGCAGTTGTCATCCACCAGGTCTGTAAGCTATAGTGCTTCAGCTCACATTTTCAGACTGTGACTGTCAGGGGGGTCCCTGGCAGTGATGGTGTCCAATCCCCACCTTGCAGGGGGCTTTGAGGATGGAGAGAGACGTGCCCATCACGGCTCAGTACAGGGCCTGGCACCGAGGACTCCCTCCGAAATGCTAGCGACTGTCTTTGCTGTTGCTGTCATTGCTTTGATATTTATTGTTGTTCCTGGTTCCCCCTCATAAAATGCTAAAATATCTGACCCCAGTATAAGAACGTAGACTTTCAAACCGGTATGACAGTCACGTTGGGCCCACAGTTGGCTCTTGCATTGCACGAAGCCCGTGGCACCTTGCCAGTGTCCACATGACTGCCATGAGGGGTTCTTGGTGTGGCCGGGAGGGCGAGAGCATGTTACCCAGCCGGAGGTGCAGGAGGTTGGGGAGGGAGGAGGGCCGGGCCTGTTCTGACTCCCCTAAAACACGTCTCTGCCCCCAGCTGTGCCACCCATGCCTGTTTCATGGCATATCAGCAGATGGTTCCAGTTATTTCAAAGTCAGCTTCTCCAGAGGAGCCATTTGCACTGGCAGCCCGTGAAGGTTATCCTTGTAACGATCTCCCTGAAAATAAAATGCTCAATACTTAGCCCCACTTGGTGACTTTATCAAGCCCTTCATTTCCTGTGAAGTCTGTGCTTCTAGAGGGAAGCAGAATAAATTATCTGCAAGGAGCACACAGTCTAGTTGCAGAGGCGGGCTGGGGTGGGTGAGAGACCATAGAGGTGGGGCAGGAGCGGTGTGCCAGGTACAGTGCCAGACACCTCACAGATCATGCTTCACCTCATCTTCACAGTGCACATTTCTTCTCACCTCTGGACCTTTGCACAGTCCACATCTTCTGCCTGAAAGGCTCCCCCTTCTCTTTCACCCCATTAACCCTGCTAGTGTCTGGATTCTTCCTCCACGCCTCAGCTTCACAGTCTGGACCCCAAGCCTGGATGAGGAGCCCCTCTTAGATCCTATGCTAGTTAGCTATTGCTGAAAACAAGCCATCCTGAAACTTAGTTACTGAACACCATTTTAATATTATCTCTGGTGGCTCTGCAGATCCACAGAGCTCTGAGAGGTAGTCCTACTCACAGTCCCTCCTGCCTTTGTAGCCAGTTGGTGGTGGGGGCTTGAAGGACCTAAGGCTCTGTCACTCCCAGGTCTGGGGCATCAATTTGGATGGAGGGAAGAAGGGAAGAAGCGGAGGGAAGGAGGGAGGAGGTGGAGGGAATCAGTCACTGCAGTCAGAGGGTGAGAGAGTGGACTCGGGAGGAGGCTAGCCAGGGAGGAGGGGAAGTAAGTCTAGAGATCGAGGCGGCCTCCCCGCTGCCCTGGAAGTCCTGAGAAATAGAAAAGGTGGACACAGTCTGGTACACAGTCAAGGAATGTCTGCTGCTCGAGGTTATTTTTCATTGTTGTCTTCTAAAGTAATTTTAACAGTAATGGTCAATAATTAACATTTACATCCCAGTACCGTTGCCTCAAGGATCACGTATGTGATCAACATATTTCACATCTTGACACATCATTTTGGAAGAACTCTTCTTGGTTCACATACCGTCTCTTGGAATTCTTCTCTTTTATTTATTTATCAATCTATCTATCTATCTGGTTTTTGGGGCGGGGGCGGGGGGGGGTTGGTTCCCTGAGCGGGGATTGAGCCCCAGCCGCAGCGTTGAGAGTGCCGAAGCCTAGCCACTACACCACCAGGGAACCCCCTTCTCTTTTATTTGAATCACTCAAAAGGGTTATTGTTTACCATCACTCGCTGGCTTCCTCACCTTCTCATCTGCCAAAGTAAAAATGCAATTGGTTGGACCTTTAGGAATGGTCGCCTCCCCGTCAGGGTGGCCAGGGCAGCCATGGCCACTGCATGCAGTGCCTGGGTGAAGTGTAATTCTGACACTAATGACCTGGCATTGGGTCAGATTTCCCAGTTATGGGCACAGGCCCTGACTAGACTGCTCTTATTATAAATGACAAGGTGCCTGTGCCCATATGATCTCATCAGAACTCCCCTGCACAGCGTTGTTATAATTATTTCCATTTGGCTGAGGAAGCCTAGCCCAGGGCTGCATAGCTTCTTTGGGGTGGAGCAGGCACTAGAACCCAGCTTTTCCTGACTCCAGGACCTTGACTCTGTCCTCTGCACCTTGGTACCATTTGAGGTGTCTCTCAGGGAGCCTGGCACCACCGTTTCATCCTTTCATTCATTTATTTACCCAGCACCTGCTCTGTGTTTAACACACAGGTGAGATGCCTGCTGTTAAAGCATCTCCAAGGTACTTTTCGGGGGTCGTGAGCACCCCTGGCTTTGCCTGCAGGGTGTCTGTCCCTGGAGAACTTCCCTTACTCATTCCTGCAACCTCGTGGTGATGTAACTGCTGAGACAGTTCTAAAGCCGGTCGGGTCTTTTACAGATTTATGTCGCCTGTGTGTACCTACATTTTCATAATCAATATTATTTGGGAATTATAGTATGCGGGGCAGCTGTGAAGAGAAGTGCATTTGAAATGAACACATTTCCTTTATAAAGGCTTCTTTTATTAAATACGTCAACTTGTGTTTTCAGGGATCAGTGGCATTCTGTTTCTACCACCCTGAACTTAGTAACGTAAAATTAGTCACGTTATAAGATGCTGTTTGATATTACAATTTTATTTTTCCTTTTGATTATAAAACGATCTTTTCTATTGGTCTTTCTGATTGTTTTTTATTTGGCAAACAAATGTACAAACATAATAAAGGAAAGGAAAAACTGCTGAGTGCAGTGTTGTGCTCCCTAACGGGGATATTTATTTTTATAGTCTGCTTTTTAAGGTTATTCTGCAAAGAAGTGAAGTGGTTCTTAAGGGACTCATGTCATTTCCTGCTGCTCAAAGAAACACTTCACAGCCCTCCTTCCTGCTTGCCTCCTCAGGCCCAGCACACCCACGATGCGATCACAGAGGCTGCCCAGCTCATGAAAGAGGCTGTGGACGACATCATGGTGACGCTGAACGAAGCCGCCAGTGAAGTGGGGTTGGTGGGAGGCATGGTGGATGCCATCGCAGAAGCCATGAGCAAGGTGGGCCTGGGCTCCCAGACGGCCCCCTCACTCCTGGACCCCACTTCCTCCTGCATTTCCCTCAGACGTGGTCCCCGGGTGCTTTTCCTTACGGAGCTGTCCTTCCAGGCTGATTCCAGCAAGCCTCCTCTTTCCTTGCGGGTTCTGATTACTATACAGATGTCCTCACACTCATCCAACACAGCGTGCATCCCTCATTGTCACTGATCACTTTGGTATGCCAGTTGCGCCCATCCTCCCAGTTTTACATGGGGGGAATGGATATGCAGAAGGTATCATGGGCTCCCTCACCTACGTGACGGAAATAATCACCTGGCTCCCCGGTCTGCCTCGTAGAGTTGTTATGGGGAACAAACTCCAGAATGAAATAATGAAGTGATTCCCAAGTTCTGATCTGTGCAATGGCTGCTTTGGAATCCCTGGAGTCATCTTAGAATGCACATTCCGGGGCCCTACCCTGGCCCTTCTCAGTTGTAGTCTCTGTGGGATGGAGGCCAAGTATCTCTATTTGTATTTTTTTTTAATTTCCCCATGGTTCTGGCAGATGCAGAAGCCACCGAAGTAATATGTGTAAAAGCCCGTAGTGAACTCTTGCAGGCACTGAACTGAGAAGGTAATAGAGTATCATTTCTCTTCTAGGGACCGGCCCATCAGCTGAGTTGGGGTAGGGAAATACGACTGGAGACAGTGTCAACTCTATCTTCAGCTCTCTCCCCCAAGGAATGCTTCACTAGTCATGTCAGTGTGATAGTCATTAGAATGAACAGTTATTCATCAACATCTAATTACCGTCTTGTGATAGCATAGCCAAAGAATTTCAGACATCGTCTGTGTTTTCAAATGGCCATTGCCAGATTATGAATACATTCTTACAGTTTTTCAGGATAATAAGCAGTCTTTAATTGCTCATTTACAGAGGATTGGTTGGTTTGTATCACCATAAAAAGATGATACCCTGAAACTATAATTAGGATAATTCCCCTTAAACATTATACAGTCATTATCAGACTGATAAAGTCACACGCCGGGCAGGGCTAGTGGGGTTCCCTTTTGAGACCCCAGGCTCTGTCTTGTCAAAGTACTCCAGTAATTTTTGCCTTGGGCTTCTCATGCTTCAAATAGAGACAGTTTGGCAGGAAATGAGTGACTTTCTCCCTTTTTCAAGGCCCTTGGATAAGTCTCAGAGGGTTGGTTTGGTTTTCAGGATATCAGAAAACTAGAGCTTGAAAATAAGCTGTGTATCCACCATGGATATTAAATAATGGTACTCAGGGTTTCTCAGTACAAATTAGAAATCCAAATGAGAATCTTCTTCTCAGGAAAGGTGTTTTTGACAATGACTGTAATGATGGGGAAGTGTTGCACAAAGCCCTGGGAGATGGAATTCAGGTTCCTGGAGCCTTTTTTTTTACAGCCCTAGAGCCTTGCATGCTGTGATGGATTATCAATAAGGAGGCAGTTCTTATACAAATTGCTGCCAGTGCTGCAGATTCTTCTGGAAGGGCTGGGAAATAAGTCTGGCTCACCTGATGGCAATAATTGGGACCCTGCTAGTGACTTAGTATTAAGTAGTGCTTCAGGTCCTTTGAGCCCTAAGCAGGGAGGCATTAGAAATCTGGCATTTCCTATCTGAATTTCAGTTTGGTTAAAATACTGATATACTGTCAGAATCGTTGTTAAAAATTCTGAAAGACAATGGCAGGAAAATGTGAATGTTGTACCCAAAGCTGATTCTAATTTGGATGCAATTCTTGACACTGTGGAGGCTTCTGCTATGCAGGTTCTTCTCATGATTCTCTCTCTGCATCTACGCCCTAGAAGGTTTGGGAACAAATAACTTAATAGGAAATAATCAGCTTTCTGGGTGACCTTGGACACTTTACTCAGTACAAACTACCCTGAACCTTGGCTTCCCCATTCAGTGAGGTTGATCGTTCTCCACCTTTGGGATTCTGTGATCCAGCACCTTTTCTTTGTTGGCTTGTCTGTTTGCTTAGGGAGACTAGAGAGGGCAGGTTGGCCAAGAAAAGAAACTAAAGAAACAAAACAAAAACCATGCTGTCTACACCACTGTTATCTCCTAAAAGAAAGGTCATGTTAACATAAAAACACAAAACAGTAGAAAGTCTATCATCTCAGAATAAAGGAAACTTCTTCTTTCAGTTAAATAAATTTGAAAAACTTATAAAGTCACACCTCTGTTTTTACTTTTTTCCCATTGTCTTCAAACTGGTAGCTGGTGGCTCCTGCATTGTAAGCTTGCCCTCTATCTCCAACATGTTTGCCATTATGCCACATGTCACATGAAGGCTTCCAGCACAGCTCCTGACACTTAGAAGATGCCCAGTTCATAATGAGTGTATGAGTCCACAGCTCAGTCTTCATCTGACCAGCAGGGCCCCCATAGTGTGATGGAGAAATTGGGCAGCATCTGTCTCCTTGATAAAAAAAAACTTAACAAGATCCAGCCTGGACTTTGTGTTGATGGTTTGGTGAAAATTGTATCCCAGAATGTGCAGACACATCGCACAGTGGCTACAGCAACATGTCCCTTCACCTCACATTATAGCTTGTGCCTGCTCATGACACGTAGCTCTTACTGAAGACTCCATCTCACATTTTCCTAATTGCCCTCTTGGCCCCCCTCGTCTCTTCCTGACTGCAACCTATCTGGCAGAGCAGCCCAAGAGATCTTCTCAAATACGCCATCGCCTCCCCCACATCCCATCATTTCCCTCACAATTTCAAGGCTCGTCATTAAACAGATCCAGCTGCATTCCCACCGCTCTCAGCAGCCCGCTCCTGTTCACCGTACTCTCGCTGCCCTCATTCCCACGCACCTTGTCTCCTCACCTGGAGTACCATGCCGTGACCCACAGGGACAGTAACGATGATGATGGTGGTGAAGAGGGG
This sequence comes from Lyroderma lyra, assembly GCA_004026885.1. Lineage (NCBI taxonomy): Eukaryota > Metazoa > Chordata > Mammalia > Chiroptera > Megadermatidae > Lyroderma > Lyroderma lyra. The sequence goes on from PVJL010005877.1 coordinate 73,105, forward strand.
TTGCCTTGTTCTTCATCATAGTCATCATTGACGTTATCATCATTCCTATCATCCTCTTCATTATCATGGTCATCCCCTCCTCTTTCCTCAGGTAGCTCTTGACCACATATAATCTCAGTTGATCTTTACTACAAACTTTTGATGCTTGGAAGATCCCAGTGAAGAACCTGAAACTCAGAGAGTTTAAGCAACCAGCTTGAGGCCTGTTCACAAGCCCTGGAACCAGGTCTTACATACACATCTTCTGAAGCAGCACGTCCCTCACCCTTCTAGGGACGGAACCATTGTCCCACTTCTCCAGCTCCTCCATCCCACAGTGATCTCACCCTTCTCTCAATCCCTGTTGCACTTAGTGTCAGACAAGTGACAAATTTTATCCAGTGCTTCCAATTTCTTCCCTTGCTTCAACGTAGATCAGAAGGGAGAGTTCTGGGGTATAGGTGTCTAAGGGCTATGTCATTCCGAGGGAAGCCCTTTGTGATGTAGGCTCTGCCTTTCAGCTCATTTCTGCCATCTGTGCTTCACTAGAAGTGTCCCCCTCACATCCACCTTTGTATTCTGGGATGCTGTTCCCTCGCTTAGGGACACCTTCCCCACCTTGTGTATGTAGCCGACTTCTCCCCTGGTAGGACTTGGCTGAGACATCAGTCCTGTGAAAAGCCCTCCCAGTCCTCTCAGGCAAGGCTGGGGCCTCTCTCTGCCTGCGTACCCCGAGTGCCTTGTGTGAACCTCTACTAAAGTCCTTGTTGCAGAAGCTGGGGGGTTCTGCTGACTCTTGGCCCAAGAAAGTCTGAGGGCATCTGCGTGTTTTCAGAGTTCCTAGTTCTAATAAATACAGCCCACACTTCCACAGGCCTCCTATGACCTTTGGGTTCTTTTCCTCTCCCCTGTAGCTGGATGAAGGCACTCCTCCAGAACCAAAGGGAACATTTGTGGACTATCAGACAACGGTGGTTAAATACTCCAAAGCCATTGCGGTAACAGCTCAGGAAATGGTAAGAAGAAAAGAAACTGTCCCACCCACTGCCGGTTGCCCTTTCATTGACACCACCACCGAGTCTTCAATTCTGGGGTCTGTGTTGGAAAGATTAGCCCAAGTTTCTGGTTTCTCTTGGACTCCAGCTTCTGTCCTTTATCTGTGGTCTCTCTCGGCTGCCTGTGGCCTAGAAGCCCCAGTCTGCCAGCGGTCTCATCTTATGAAAAGGCTGTAGGAGGGAATTTAAGAGGACTGAGACTTGGGCATGAGGACAGGGGAGCAAAGGAAGGAGAGAAAATGCGAATCAAAATGAAAATGAGAAGGAAGTTGGGAGTTACAGAGAAAGAAAAAAAAATCCTGTTCACTCACATCACAAAGGACTTGAGGTGTTATTTTATGGATTAAAATTATAGTACAAGAGGAGGCATTTGGGTATAGGACAGCAATTGATGGAATGAAATTATAATATTTGAATGATAAGATATTGCCAGTCTATCCGGCAAAATGAAACAGCGTGGTTATGGAAAAATATTTTTTTATTTTTTATATATAGAGAAGACATGTAACTTTGAGTGTTTCTTTTTTGGTTTTTTGGGGTTTTTTGCTAATCTATAATGTAGTCAGAATTGTATTATATAGATCTTTAGATATATATAGCATCAAGAGACCGCTGCTATCTTGATATGTTAAAAAGTTGTGCAGAAATGACAAATGGTATCCTCAGTGAATTAAAAGGAGTACATAGTAAGAAAGTTCCTGTCACCTGTGAAGGCCCAGATGGTACAGGACAAAGTTTGGAAGATGCCTCTTTGATGCTGCCATGTCAGCCTGAGTTGGGACGTCAAGCAGCCCTCCCAGTCAGAGGGACCGCACGGAGCCATCCCGTGGTTCCTGCCCCATGAGGCCCACTGCCTGTCTGGATGGTTTTGTCATGTAGTCCTGTGTCCACTAGAGGTTGAGCTTGGACCACAAAGGCTTCCCTGGCTGCTGCTGCTCATCCTTAGAAACTCTGTGATCGTGCCAGGCTTGTTGTTGTTTAAAAGGATTTGGGCTGGGGAGGAAGAGGGGAACTGTGCCTGCCAGTGATTGTGGAAAGGCTGGAGTGTGCCGAGCTGGTCCTCCTCAGGGGTGCTTGGGGACAAGTCACAGGTATCATCGGGAAGCCCATCAGTGCCCACTCTGATTAGGAAGCACAGAGTAGCAAGGGTAGCCAACATGTGGAATGGCCCAGAATCTCTCCCTGGCTGGGTTCTCGGCTGGTCCATCTTGACCCTTGGTGTCCACGCTCTCAAGGAGCCCAGCCTTGGCTGCACTGCTGCCCCTGGGGTAGCTGCCCTGGGCCCTGACTTAGCGGGAGTCCCGCCTCACCACCTTGGGTCACTCAGAATCATTGTGCGTCTGTGCACAGAGGGGCTCAGACGCAGCAGCTCCTGGCACAGCACTCTCGGGGTTCAGCGTGCACTCCTGTGACCCCACACCTCAGCCTGAGAAAGCCTGGAACATTTCCCAGTCAACATGTCTGAGATGGGCTGCACATCCCACCTTGCCCCAGTGGGTGTGGAGATGTGGAAAGCATTTTTTGTTTGTTTCGTTTTGTTTTTTTAATGCCCTTTAAAAATCAAGATCTTTACAGAGACAAAGTCTTATCCAGAGCGAGAGATGAGGTGGGGCAGGAGGGAAGCCTCTTAACCACGAGGGACAAGGACAGCTTTCTGGGTGGCAGGTTACAACTGCTGTTGTGAGAACTGAGGCATTTTGTCAGAGGAAAAGGAAAAACGAGGAACTAGCATGGTAGCTAGGTAGGATACCCTGAGGTAAGTTTTTCTATAAGACAGAGGGAACATACAGACTGTCTTGATAGAAGAAAGGTAGAACTTGACCATTTAGGATACAATATAACCTCAATTTCGGGCCAACACCTTACCATTCTTTGGCACAAATGTACTCCAAAGCTTTATTCTTTATGAATTTCTTCCTCCAAAACATCTGCCTTATCCATCACTTCTCAGTCAAGATTTCCTTAACAGTCCTGTCCTCATGCCCTCTGGAGCCCTTGTAGGACCCACTTCTGGGTTCCTGGAGACCAGGTGACCTCTCTACAGAAGCCGGTGACAGGGCTGTGCACTACACCAGGATGGTGCCCCTTGTGGTCTTCCTGGGGAATTCCTCTAGTGTCCGACCCACAGGGCAAGGCTGGCTGGGCTGCCGCTCTCACCTCCCGGAGTGGACCCTGAAGGCCGGGCCTCCACACTGCACCGCCTGAGTCTAGCATGCCGCGCACTGGCCCTGCCAGGACCTGCTGGTCTGAGAGGGCCCCTGGCCTTTTGTGTGCGATGCAGCATGGGCTTCGCTTGAACTGCCCTCTGCAGTGTCCAGTCCCAAATGCAAGCCAATAGCTTAAAAGTGAAGGAAACCCTTTGGCTTCCGGTGGTATTAACACATGTTTCTCATGCTTCTCTCTGTGTGTGTGTTTTGTGTCTTGCTTGTTTTCTTTTTCCAGATGACTAAGTCGGTTACTAACCCGGAGGACTTGGGAGGACTGGCTTCACAAATGACCAGTGACTATGGGCACCTGGCTCTCCAGGGCCAGATGGCAGCAGCCACGGCGGAGCCAGAGGAGGTCTGCCACCTTAAGCCCCTGTTTTAAGAAGCCAACCCACCCTGGTGCCCACTCTTGGGGCATCCTCTGTAGTTTAGCGCCACCCCAGAAGACCCCAGCATGATAGCCAGAGCCAGGCTGTTCCCATTGCTGTGCTGCTGCCCCAGGCTCAGACCCAGGAGCCCCAGGCGGTGCTCAGGGCTCACTGTCCGTTCTGAGGCCTGCTGGCTGAGCTCTGGGGCATCTGGAGAGGGGGGCCTTAGGACAGAAGGACTCTTTACAATGTTCTGCCAAGTCACCCGTCCCCTGGCCCCTTAGCTGATGCCCGGGTCAGAACACCACTGCCATCTTCCTCTTGCCTCCTACTCCCACTTAGCACATTTCCCTTAATTATTATTACACTTTTGTTCTATTTTGTTTTCCAAAGGCTCACAGAAGTGTTGGCAGAGCCAAGGATAGGGTTTTAGCTGCCCCTCTCTTGAGAATGGGCTGTGTAGCCTGCTTTCATGGAAGAGTCTTGCCCTGAATATAGTTGGTGGCTTTCTGAGCACTGCCCCAAACCTGTGCCCCCACACCTCCTGCAGACTTCTCTTCATTACCTACCCCACCTTCCCTAAATTCACTCTCCTTAGTGGCCAATGCAGACTTTGCCTCAGGATGCTGGCACCCATAAGAGTCTTAAAGTAGCAAAATTTGGCCCCAAAGGCCACTTTCTAAGAGCTCCCATCTCTCATACCTCTGAGAAATAGAACAGTCCATTGGGACGCACACAGAATGGGTGGGGCTCTGGAGTGCCTGACTGCATCTGTGTCAGTGTGCACACGCAGAAAGGACCCCGTCCCCAGCTATTACGTGGCTCCTTAGAGAAAGAGAGCTCAATCTGAAATAAAAAGTGAAGGAGTGGATTGCAGGGACCCTGGGAAGACAAAGGTAACTGCATCCCACGTTTATTGAGCACAAACCCTGTTCACCACATTCCAAAATGAGCCAGGCTATCAAGGCAGAAGGTAGTGATTGGTCTTCCCTCGTCCTTGCCGTAACAGTCAGTGTCTTCAGGATACTCGGTGCTGCTGTTTCCCCTGGGAGTCACATCTAAGCATGTCTTAACAAAGGCCCCCAGAGATGCTACAGAAATGAAGACCCCAAACAAAACCAGTTTCTAACGTATATTGTAACAATGCATGTAAGTAGGAGTAGCGTATATATGTACTTACAGACATATATATGTGGCATGGGATGACTTAAGTTTCTAACAGTGCCTGCATTTTGAGATTTTAGAATGAGTGAGTCTTTAGGCTGCAGCATGAATAATTCTATTCATAATCAGTCTGTTAAGTCACTACCAAGAAAGAAATATTATCAGAGACCCGTATCGGGATTCTGTTTGACTCTTTACACAGGCCCTTCATTTTTTAAAAATGACTCCCAGTTGGAGTAAGATCATCTGGGCTCATAGTTCATTTGATTTACATGTAGTGTTTGAATTTCATAAACAAGGGAACTTAGGTTACAGGAAGGAAGTTTGGTTGGACAAAGGGAAAAAGTGTTTGCCTTTGCAGGGAGATTAAAACTAAAAGTCTGTGATTGTGAGGGAGGTTTGGATCTGTCTCCAGAAATCTTTGAAAATGGAATGCACAGCCATCTGCGTTGGTTAGTTAAAGTGCTGGCCTGCCTGAGTTATTGAGTGACAACCCAGTAATACCTGTTGGAGCCCTTTCCGCAGCTGAGTTCCACCCCATGAGTGAAACAAGCAGATTGTCTTTCTGCAACCCAGACCATTGAAGCCACATATAAAACAACGCCAAAGCCACCAGGAAAGAAAATGCATCGCTTAAAGCACCCCGCCTGGTTGCTTTAGTCCTCCGCCCTGCATTTGGAGTGGCTGCCATTTTCCTTAAGGTTTTCCCCTTTCCCGTTACATCGTGAGATGTGTTTTACATTCCAGACACAAGAGCAGTGTGACCTGGAGCAAAAAAGGGGCAGAGAGAATATAAAATTACCAGTGGCTTACACAGGAAAATTCTTTGTGTGCCTTTGCCAGACAGATATTTGGGGGGAACGGAGAAGGTTAGGAGATCCCTGAAGCAATCATTTTTTATTCCAAGAGTGCGGAATTATTTGTGTACCCAAGAGGGCCCACGTCACAGCCTGGGAAAATATTTACGTCCAGGGCATAGGAGGGGTTGCTCCCCTCACTGCGGCCCTGTTGTCGGCTGGGCTGAGTCAGCATTTTGGTCTATTCCAGAATGTGACAATTACAGGAAAAGCCGTAGCTCTGCCCTCTGAACATCAAGCGGGAGCTTCGGCTTGCTTATTTTTCCATGGGAAATTGAAACTTTTGTTAACCTCACTGTGAAAACTTCTTTCTTCAGAAAACTCAAAACCCTCAGGCAACTTTGCAATTTAAGATTAGTTTCCTCATTTAATAAAATAAAGAAAGGAAGAATTGCTGATCCTGCAAGCCACAACTCCTCGGCGTAAATGCGGGGTACAGATTCAGTGACTACAGCTCGGTCCCCGAGGAAGCTCGGCTACAACCACTTGTAATACGGCCTGTCTCCAGAGCTGGTGGGCACGTCTGCCCAGCGCCTGTGGCGAGAACCACAGCCCTTTGTCCCAAAGGACAGGCATCTCCGCTCGCGAACCCTCTACACTTCCCACTCCAAGACACACATTCTGTAGGTGGGAAAGTAAGGCCCTGCTTCTGCTGTACACTTCACCTGTCCTTTCCATCTTTCTTACGTACGGAGAAGCTGTGCGTGGCTCAGATGGATCCATTCTTGGCTTTTCACCATCCACAAACTCTCCCAGGCAAAGTGCATTTGACCTGGCCTCAGCTGCGATTGTTCGTGCCGCCTGAGAAAAAGCTGTCCATGCAGTTTTAAGCAGTAAAGACGGTAATCAGTATCTCTTAAACCCACCCGTCTCCCCCCACCCCCCAGAGGACATTCGACCCCAAACCTCATAAAGGCCAGGCTTCTGCTTTCCCTCCAGGCGCCAAACCAGCAGAGAATGTTCTCCATTTTGCTTTTATTTGGGCAAGAATGGAATTGAAGTTTTTATTTTTGAGGTTCAAGTAATGCTTCACTAAACTTGCCAATTTAAAACTCCAAGTTTAATGCCTTTAAGCAGCATTCCTTTATAATAAACACTTGTCATGAGTTGAATCACCCTGGGAGCTGGTCATATACGAGGGCTGTCCAGAAAGTGTCCAGCCATGTACTATGAAAAATGGAGGCATCTATGGCTGGATTTTTTTCAGAGCCCTCCTATGCCGAGAAGTTCAGTGTTGCTTTGAAAAACAGTATTTTTAAGGCCCTTATCTGTTTGAATACAGTCTTAAAAATGCATTTTCTTGCTAGATGTTCCTCTGGCAGTACAGATGTTCCTCTGTTGTCCTCTTTCATGACATGGCCTAGCCATCCCACGTGCCTATGGAATAGAATAAGAGCATGAGTGTTGTTTGTCAGGTCCATACGACGAGTCAGATTCTGTGCTGGGTGCTGTCCCATGGACTCTCCACTACAGCACGTGAGACAATTATTTGTTCTTCCCCATTTCACAGATAAGCAAACCGAGGCTCAGGGAGCTTAGTTTAATTGTCCAAGACCACATAGCTACCATAACATTGAAGCCACTTTAAATAACTTTTTGGAAGACGTGAAGTTTCCAGTAAGTTAAGAAGTAACATTCACGTGGCACTTTCTGTAATACTTTTGGAGATGTTTTCACATGTACCGTTCATTGGGTTATCCATCAGCCCTGGGAAGTGGGCAGGGCAGGTTCTGTCCTTTGTCACAGGTGAGGGAACAAAGGCCCCAGCAGGCTCACTGGTGACCAGGAAAGGGCAGAGCTGGAAGCAGGGGCCTGGTTGTTCCTGCTGCCCACGGGCTCCACATGGGTGAAGGGTTGAGAGCAGGAGTGGCACTGGGGTGGGGATCCCGAGATCCCTTCCGTTCTGTCCCATTCAGCTTCAGCCTGTGACAGTAAGTGAATTCTATTTCAGCTCTCCTTTTTAAGACTACATCCCTCCTGCATGCTGTCCAGATAGGGTTGTGCAGCCAAGTAAACAGGAGCTTCATGTGGCCAAACCTCAAGGGGACCTCCAGGTACCTAGAAGGTCACCATGTGACCTGGACAGACCCAACTGCCATGGTCAAGCCCTGAACTGACCAACAACCCTCAGGGCTTTTTCTGCGATTCCCTATTTTAGTCTCATCCCTTTGCTTTCTGGTGCTGCTCTTCCTGGCTGCTTCATACCTGGAATTTCGTCCTTGATGACATTGTGCAAGCTTTCCACCATTGCATTGGAAGACTTTTGCTACATGCATGATGTCACCTCCAGGAAGGCAGCTGAGCATCAGGACATCTTAAAGCATGGTGTTTTGAGAGGGGGCTAGGGTGTCTGAGAGTGTTGTGGAGGATGTATTCCCACCATTTAGCATGTCTGCCCATAGGTTTCAGGTTTGAGACCGCTCAGGAGCAGGTCCCTTCTCCCTCCCACCCGCTGGGACCAGGGATATGAGCAAGTGATTTAAGAGGCTTGTGCTTGTCCCAGTGCCCCATTGTTCTAGACGCAGAAAGCTCAGGCTCGGCTGCATACAGAGGGCAGGACTCGGGGGTTTTCTTGGCACAATGGTTTCACACCTTATTCTTCAGAACCCTTAACCAGGGAGGAACTTTGGGAGTTCTGCACATTTGACTCAAGTCTCACTTTTTAAGCATAATTAAACTGTTTTTTAAAACTCAGGAAAAGCTGCATGTATGCTTGAAGGCATTCTAGGCCAAATGGTTACCGAGACTCACGCACCCTGGGCTGAGGGGTTTGCACAGACCCCTCACTATGGTCAGGGAACTGCGAGAAAACGGCTCCTGTTTGCTTTATTTACACATGTGATGGGATTTTCTCAACGCTGTGCAACCAAAGCAAATTACAGAGAGGAGTTGGTGGCTGAGGCTGAACTGGCCTTCATAACTTCCACTTTTAAACTTGGGCTCATTCAGTCTCACTATTGACTTTTTATTGAGTCAAGAACATAAACTTTAACTCATAAAGGAACTGTATGCTAATAATACTATTCATGTTATGTGTTGGGGTTTCATGAGAGCTTTTACTGGGTGAGGGAGGATAGGGAGCTCTGCTGCAAAGTGGGAAAAAATCGAACGAGTTAAAAAAGCGCTGATCCTGATGGATAGAGCTCTGTGCTGGGATTAAAGACCTAGATTCTCATCTGACTCTCCAGGTGGGATCTTGGGCCAGTCCCACTGCTTCTCTGGGCCTCAGTCTCTTATCTATGAGGGAGGTTGAACTGGCAAGGTTATTTTTATTTTGAAATTCCCTAAATGTTTTCTTCCTCCATTTGCATCTTCCCTTCCTTTCCCAGCAGCACCTGGCATTTAAGGGTTGTGGTCATCCGCAGCTGCAGAGCTCTTGCTTTTGGGTTAGCTTTGACCCTTGACTGCTAAGGGTTAGATGAAATGGATCTGAAAAGTCTTGAGAGCCAGGTTGGGTTTAAAACTTGAATACAGCATCCTCCTGCTTCAACTTGGCCTTGTGCTTAAAGCAGCAAACATGCCCAGCAAACAGCTGTGTGTAATGGCCTTCCTCCTGTGTGGGCCGAATTAGGGGGCCTCTCCCCTCCTCGGTGGCTGCCTTGCTGCTGCACACGTGCAGACCTGTCAGCAGAGCTGCCAGGCTGTGGGGTCTGGGGTGCTGCTCCTATTGTCTTCTACGAGAAGACAGCAAGAACCCCTGCCTGATCGTGAAACTCTTGCAAACCTCTCTGTGCAATTAGAAGACACCCCAAAGAGCAAAAGTCCATTTTTCTAGTTGAGGGAAATTTTCTATTAGGTGGATTTAAACATCCTTTGGGCCTTAAGGGGTTAAAGGAATTGCCTTTTTCCCTCAGAGCAGTGAGGGTTTCAGTAATAGGAGAGTTAACATCTGCAGCTCCTTCACTCCTCAGTCACCCTTCCTGAAACTCCAAGGGGATGGAAAGACATCCTCCAGGTGGCCCAGATCGCCCAGGTTTTATTCCCACTACCTGAGGTTATTTAGTAACTTTATGATAGATGCTGGAAGGATAAGATACAGCTTCTTGCTGTTGTGGTTTCTTGAAAATATCATTTCATAAGTAAAGCTTAAAGGCTTTGTTTTGTTTTTAGTTGCCTACCTGGGCTGGAGGGCAGATTATTGTGGCAGTTGTACTGATCAGACCCAAATGAGAATTGATGTGAAGCAGCCAGAAGAATGCAAAGTCGGGGAGGTGGCGGTGGAATTCATAGCACCTTAAAGAGGCAGCCAGCAGTGGAGCTCATGTGGCTTTTTTTAGGCAAAGTACCTTTTATAATCACACAAGCCAGGGGTCATTAAAAGAATGCATGCCTGCTGAGCCCTTGGCTCTCAAAAAGTACCTTTTTAAGGGAACCTCAAACCTGGCCCAGCCTGGGCCAAGTGTGGTTGCTCCCCTCCCCCAACAGCTTACAGCTGAAGAAGGGAGTGTTCTGGTTGGTAAACATACCAGCTTTGCAAGAATCTGAACACTTTAAAATATGCTAAATATTAAAGCTATACATTTTTGAACTGCTAATTATCCTCTAGGGCCATTGTGATGAATGAATGAGATTCAATGCAATACCTGCTTAGAAGAGGCCCTGACACACAGTAGGGGCTCAATAAATGCTTGTTGAAAGAACAACAGTTACCCAGCAGAGTTCATCTGATTGACATTCTTATCAGGTGGCAGAACACAGGTAAACAATACATGAGAGAAGGCAGCAAACATCAGGAAGGCATTATGCTAGGATCACGGAGTGCAGGCTTGCTTACTGGGGACTGTGGGCATTTTACAGCATCAAAAGGGGAAGGAAAATCAACCAAATTCCATACTTCACCAAGCACAGACTCCTAATAGCAGTGGAATTTTCCCAGCTAGGCTGCCGTAGGACATAGGGGAAATTTTCCACATAGGGAGGACCTCGATGGCCGGGTCCATCATGCTTGTCCTTCCCCACCCTGGCTGCCTCCGCAGATTGGCTTCCAGATACGCACTCGCGTGCAGGACCTGGGCCACGGCTGTATCTTCCTGGTGCAGAAGGCAGGGGCCCTCCAGGTGTGCCCCACCGACAGCTACACCAAGAGGGAGCTCATCGAGTGTGCCCGCGCAGTCACAGAAAAGGTAAGGAGCAGCCTTCGGGTCACACAGCCCCGGTGACCCGCTGGGACCAGGGATATGAGCCAGGAAACAGCCCAACACAACCCAGCTGAGTGAGGTCTGCTCGTCTTCCCTCCTGCCCAGGGTCTGTCTCCCCAGGGTGCAGGGCCTCGAGGAACTGGGGGTGATCCATGCACCCTGAGAAATCGAGAGCATGAGAGGGGAAGTCCCATGAAGATCAGGGCCCAGGTGCTCCACTTTGAAGGGCTCTCTGGCAGACAGACTGGACAGACCATATCAAAGTCAGGATGGGCCCCTCCCTTCAACCCCTTTGACTCGTATGCCCTTGGGCTTCCTCCTCAGGGAGGCTCCCAGTTGCTGAGCAAGAAAGACCTGAAGTTCCTTTCCCATAACTTCTATATTTCCAGACGAGACAGTGGCATGAGAGAGGGTTAAGGGCCTGTCTGAGGTCACGTGGCAGCTTGGATGGTCAGGAGCCTGCATGGCACTTGTTGGCTCTAACGACAGACAGCTGTTTGTGGAGAGAATCACATAGTGTAGGGGCTGGGGCTCTGGGATCTCCGCTGGGTGACTTCACCTTTCTAAGCTCGGTGTCCTCATCTATGAAACGAGGATAAGGAAGGAGCATTCCTGGCCGATGGGGTTGTGCCGACGAAACGCGGTGGTATGTGAACAAAGTGCTTGGCCTAGGGCCAGACAGGTCCATGTTTAATAAATGCCAGCTGCTGTTCTGTGTAAACTGTCCTCCCGGGATGCATTCTCTGGCTGGCGACACCCCTTCCTGCACACCCCTCCACTCCCGAATCTCCTTTATTCTCCTGCACTACGCTGGACTTCTGCGTTGCTTATCTTTCTGAGTCATTTTTTAGGGCAGCCGTTTAACCGGCCCCCAGCAGTGTGGCTACAGCACCTGGGCTTGGCCGACGTTCCTGCTCCCTCACTTGGGTTCTCAGGACACAGAGCTGTGCCTTGTTTGGAAGCTTGGCAACAGGACTTGAGGTCAGGGGTGGGAGGCCCCTCACCTGGACGCCACCCTGCAGAGGCTGCTCTGTCCGTGGCCCCTCGCCAAGGCCACGCCATGGTCTGGCCGCCTCCCACAGCTTACAGGCCCGTCCAGTCCTCCCCGGACACTGCAGGACAAGGAAATAAATCTCTCAGCTCGAGAAAGGCACTTTCCCTCCTTTCACAGCCCTTCCTTGTTATTCAGGTTCCTCTTGCCAAGTTTCCCTGTAGAAGACCTTGTAGCAGGAGCACCAGGGAGGGGAGGAGGGGTCCCTGCTGCACGATGTTGGGGAGCCCTGCCAAGGAGCATGACCTTCCTGTGCTGGCCTCGGCCTCCCTGCTTCTTCCAGCAGAGGAGTCTGCTGTAGGACCCCTGGAGAAGGATCAAAGGCAGGGGGTCTGTGTGTGGTTTCTTACTAAGGGTCGCTGCCCTTGTAATCTCCTGCCCCGCCCCGTCCTCACCTGGTGTGTCTTTTTTAGTTGTGTCTGTGTAACTCCCCCCAACCATGAGCCCCTTGACTTGTTCACCTTTTTGTCCTTATCCCCTAGGAACTAGTAGATCCTCAATAAATTCCTGCTGACTTACCTTTCGCAGGGGCTTGGGTGGGGCTGGGGGGACACTATTCCCAAACCTCACTTCACACTTGCTGAGAAGGGCCCTCCCAGACTTTAGATGACTTGTCTTGGCCTTTGTCACCTGAACTCTTGGAATCCTTTCCAGAAACTACATTCCTCCTTCCCAGGCTAGCTCTGTGGCAGTCTGACTCATCTTTTCCTGGCAGGACATAGTGGCATTTAATTTGGGAAATAGTTGCTTTGAGGCTGGTCTTGGGACATGGCAGGTGCTCAGGAAATGGGCTCTCTGCCCCTCTGGCCAGGTTGGGTCCACAACCTCCACTCAGATCTGAGCAGCATAGGAGGGAGAAAGCGTGCAAACTCTGGGTCTCTCACTGAAGCTGTAACTCCTCTGTCCTGGTCAGTGTGTCTTAGAAATTACATTCCCCAAACATTTTCAGACTCCTCTTTCAAGGATGGTGAGGGTGTGCACAAGGCATTAATGTGGTGATGGCTCCTGCCCGCAGAGGGCCTCCAGCCGCTGGCCGGATGCGTGCTGTTCATAACCTGTGGTAATGGGCCCTCCTGAGGGCAAGGACAGGGCGTGGCTGACTCCTCAGGAGGTCCGCCAGCTCTCTGGAAGAGGACAGTGGGGAAGGCATCCCAGGGCGGACTTGGAGCTGGCCCTTGCAGGATGAGCTGGAAATGGAAAAGGAGAGGGCATTGCAGGCAGAGGGCATAGGGAGCTGGGAGAAGCACAGGGCGTCTGGGAAGTGGAGAGCTGGCTGATGCAGGAACGAGCTGTGATGATGAAGTGAGGAGCCAGCCGAGTCGGCTGGGAGGCTGGGGAAGTCAAACCTGGTTCAGCTCCTCCCCACAGCAGGGAGAAGTGCGCGCAGGCTCAGGTCTAGTACTGGGGGGAGGGCTGCTGGGATGGAAGACACACGTGCACACCTTAACCAACGTGCTGGACCCTCAGGTCACTGGAATTATATTTGGTGACAGCTGGTGGCTCAAGGGAGTATTGGGGTAGAGAGGTGACAGAGTGATTCCCTCTGGCTCCAGCCCCCTGGGGTCCATGGTGGAGAATTTCTAATCCAGAGGTGGCCAAGGGAGTGGTAAGTATTAGCAGAGGGGGCTCTTCTGCAGAAAACCTGGTCAAAGGGGACAGAAATGGCCATACCTTTCACAGAAGCCTAACCCCTTCATTTCTCCTTGTGGTTTCAGAAACGTCATAGTAAATAATAGTATCTACCCTCTGCCAAACACTGACTGTGTGCCAAGTGCCACCCACACTAAACATTGGACATACTGTATTTTGCTGTGTATGATGTGCATGTTTTTGCCCAAATTTGTGAGGGAAAGTAAGGGTGCGCATGATACGGGGTAGTACTAATTCTGTATCTATCTAAATGTTTTTAATTCTTTTATTAATGCTTATGAGTTAAAAGTGTAACTCTAGAAATCAATAACGATATCTGTGTGCAAAATAATACCCTGGAATATGATAATCAGGTTTTTTTGTTTTATTTTTATATAAAAACAATTTTATACATAAAATTTCTTGTACTTTATATCCTTCTGTTTTGTAATTGTTACATAAAATTTTTTGTACCATAATATGTTAAAAAATAAATGTGAAAATTTCTTTAATACAAAAAACAAGTACCTAACTATCAACAAATAAAAATTTGAATTAAAAAAAATAATATGAAAGATTTCTTTTCCCTGAAAGTTTGGGCCCAAAACATGGGTGCTCATTATTCTCGGTAAATACGTACCTTCCCCTGCAGTTAACCCTCCCAACAACCCTGATAGACAAGAGGCAATAGCCCCATTTTACAGCTGAGGAAACAAGAGGTGACCCGCTTGCCAAGGTCAGGCAGCCCACCAATGGCGAAGCTGCCGTTCAGACGGAGGCTGTTGACCCTACCTGTGTGAACCCCAAAGCTGCAGCAGCCCCCAGAGAAAACACTCAGGGTTTCCAGAGGCCACACACATTTCAGTGACATTCCGTCCGCGTGCCCACATGACAGCCCCATTTTACCTACAGGTGTCCTTGGTGCTGTCGGCTCTCCAGGCCGGAAACAAGGGGACCCAAGCATGTATCACGGCTGCCACCGCCGTGTCCGGGATCATTGCCGACCTGGACACCACCATCATGTTTGCAACTGCAGGGACCCTGAATGCAGAGAACAACGAGACCTTCGCAGACCACAGGTACGGGGCTCCTGGAGGGGCAGCGGGTTGGGCTGGCCTGCTGGACTTTGGAAATGCTGCCCAAGAGCCAGAAACATGGTCATTTATTTTAATTTCAACAAGACACTTAAGTGGGGAAAGTGAACCACGTAATACCAATAAGCCCCTTTTACTAGGCTGACCAGATGTCCCATTTGAAATGGGACAGAAAACAACGGTACTGGCCCCTTTCAAGCGGCGCATATGGGCAGCCTAGTCTCACTGAGCTAAATTTAAGGTGTCAGTAGGCTGACCAGGCGTCCCATTTGAAATGGGACAGTACCATTGTTATCTGTCCCATTTCAAATGGGACATCTGGTCAGCCTACCTTTTGCCTAACTCCCAGCCTAACTCCAGCCTGCTGGGCAGAGCATGGCTTTCTGACCTTGCACATTCCAAGTCAGAGAGCCGGTCCTCTGATCGGCTCCCCAGCCCCAGCTGGGCAAGCACAGGGGGCTCTGAGCCTGCTCTGCAGGCCCCACTCAGAAGGCTGGTGCCAGGGTCTCCGTTTATTGCTGGAGACCATCCCTATCCTCACCCTGTGTCCAGCACCCTTTTCATCTTCAGTCCCAGGGTGGGGCTGGGAAGAGATTCCCAGTGCCTCGTCACCCCTGCCAGGACCCAGCCTCTTGGACTGTGGTGTGCTGGGAGGGTCCCCTGGCCCATGTGTTCTCACAGCTCCTGGTAGCTGTGAAATATTTGCAGGGAGAATGGGAACCCCAGGAAAGAAGCTGACCTTTCCTTTAGCTACAGGGCTGTGGGAGGGGGCCAAACGGGTGGGCCTGAAGCTCTCATGGAACTTTTGCTGGTAATCAGCTGTGTGAAGCGTGGGCTGACTTTCCTCTCCTCCCCCGTTTCCTTCCTACACGGAAGATGAACACCCCCAACAAGGGAGGGAAGCACGCCGCCTCCCTTCTTCAATGCCCTTGAACGGAAGGCCCCTTGGAAGGGTTTCTCTTCCTCCCCACTGCTAGTGACCACGCGTTGCTGCCCCTCCCTCCCTCCCTCCCTCCTCCTCAGGGAGAACATCCTGAAGACAGCCAAGGCCTTGGTGGAAGACACGAAGCTTCTGGTGTCAGGGGCCGCGTCCACTCCAGACAAGCTGGCCCAAGCTGCCCAGTCCTCAGCGGCCACCATCACCCAGCTTGCCGAGGTGGTCAAGCTAGGGGCCGCCAGCCTGGGCTCTGACGACCCCGAGACCCAGGTACAGGTGCCCCTTGGGGGTGGGGGGTTCCTCTTAATCCCACAGACACTGTACCCCAGGCCTCAGAAGAAGCCAAAAGCAGAATCGGAACTTTGACATGAACAACATGTGCGCAAGCTTGCACGTGTGTGCATGCATGCGTGTGTATGTGTGTGTCCTTGTCCATGGCTGGGGGACTGGTGGGGTGCCATTATCCAGGCAAGATAATGGCATGGACCATAGTGTGGCCTTGGATGTGGGACACAAGCCAACAGATTTGAGAGACGTCTGTAAAGAAGACTCCGCCAGGCTTAGTCTGAGATTGAACACAGCGAGCGTTTGGAGGTAAGGGAGAGGGACAAGGCAAGACTGAGTCCCCGTTTCAGGCTAGATCTGCAAGTGGAGGTCCCTAGGGTGACAGCTGGCTTGGGCGGGGAGAGGAGGGTGTGCTCCATGCGTTTGGGCCGTGTTGAATGAGAAGTGGCGAAGAGACACGCAGGTACAGCGAGTGTGAGGGCATGAGCCTGCTCAGGTCTGGGTTGTGGACTCGGGGTCGTGGCCTCACAGGCTACGACTCACTGCAGGAAAGGAAATGTGTGGGGGCGGAGGAGGCGGCGGGGTGGGTTTCCAGGAGAGCCCTGAGGAATCCACTATTTATGAGCATCTAAGGAGAACGGGAAGCAGATACAGCTGGCAGGCGAGCCAGGGACCTCACATTAAGAGGAGGGAGTGTTTCAACCCACTGGACATGGCTGAGGAGTCACAAAAGGTGCAGTCGGAGAGCTGGCCGCTGGCCCTGGTGCCATGGGGGGCAGTGGTGGCCCCAGCCAGGGCTGTTGGTGTGGCGTGGCAGGGCAGTCGTGTGAGGGTGAGGAAACAAAGCCAACACGCACAGGCACCCCGAGAAGTCTGGCTCTGCAGCCCGAGAGAGGAACTGGAGGGGTAGGAAGACTCTGTGCTCTTACCCTCTGCTTCCACTTTGGCCGTTGTATTGGGATCATCTGCCCCCGTCCTGGTCCCCTGGCCTAGACTGTCAGCTCCTCAAGGACAGTAACCATGACTTACTAAATCTTTGAAACCTAAGCGCCCAACCGAGCTCTCAGCATGTAGTGGGTACCCCACAAATATACGTTCAGCTGTTGTTAGGCCGTTAATAACAGCCAACCAGGGCCATCAGTAAGGGATTCCACCATTTCCCTAGTGCAGAACTTAAAAATCCCTGTTCTCTATCTCAGCACCGTCAAAGAGGAAACGCGCCTGTTTTTACTGCCATACCCCATGAACTGGTCTCCTTGGCCCACTTGGACAAAATTGGATAGAAAGCTCCCTACCACCCAGCGCCTGGGTCAGCGGCAGGCACTGTTCTGGTTAATGTAAGGCCCCAGCTGTGCGCCCCTGAGGCCGTGACCTTCCTGACTCCTCCAGTAGAGCAGAGGGAACATGACCCCTCCCATATTTCTCTGTGATGACATCAGAGCTCAGAGTGGCTGTGCCCTGCAGATCCTTGCTGTGGTGGTGTTGCTACTCGCCCGGGAGGCAGGAAAATCCCTGGGACTGGAACCCGCCCTCTCCGAGCCTGGCTCATCTTTCGGAGAAGTGGCTTGGCCCCGGGGAGGATGCCCATCTTTGAACATAGAGAAGTGTGTCAGGTTGCTCAGAGTCTTCTCAAATAGTCTAGATATCCCAAAGCTTTAAGTTCTAATGAGACCTCTCTGGAAAAGGCCCCCACTCACAGTCATTTGTGCAGTGCAGGAAGGGACAGTGTACGTGATATGCTGGCAGCGGACCTTTGCACCTGTGCCTCAGTCTCCCCTCTCTGCCCCGGCCCACTGCGATCCCAGAAATCAGTGTGAGGTCCACGCACATCTGCCCTTCCTCATAAGCCCCACCATGGGCCCGCCTGCTGTGCCGTTCCAGAGCGCAGGTTCGCGTGCCCTGGAGGCAATGGAGCGGGGCTGAAATTGTAGTGTAATCGTGCTTGCAGCTCTCTGGGGCTCCAGTTTCTAAGACATGTTTTTATGGATAATACGTGTCCTGTGGGTTCGTGTGTTACCCGGTTCATCCTCACAGCAGTGCAGCGAGATGGGCAGGGCTGGGTGATATTGATCCTGTTTGTACATGAGGAACCAGAACTGTAGAGCATAATATAGTCTGAAGATGAAGACCATGCCCTTGAGATCACACTGACCAGAGTTCAAATCCCAACTCTGCATTCCCAGGCCCTGGGAGCATGGACATGAGCATCTTGGTCCCCACTTAAAGTGGCAGTGGTGAGGGTTATATGAATTAATATGTGTATCTTGCTTGGCTCAGCACCTGGAATACTGCCCTCAATAAAGGGAGGTGGTGGTGGTGGTGGTTATTAAGTAGGCGTTGTTATTACAGCAGCCACCTAGAAGAGTTAAATATGTCTGAGAACAGGTAATTCCTGACTGTGACTGGGACTTCAGATTCCAAGCCTAGCTCACTGAAAGACAGTCTGTGCAATTAGAAGAGTGAGCATATCTACTATCACGAGGGTGCACACCGATGGATTCATTCATTCCACGAGCATTTACTGAGTGCCTGCCAGTGTGTCAGGCCCGGTTCCGAGTGTAAAACACAGTCCAGGCCTGCCCTGCTGGAGCTTACATCCAAGTCGGGACAACGAATACTGAAGTAATTCCACAAGCCTATAAGTGCTCTAAGAAAAGAGCAAGCTGATAGTTGCTGTGTGTATGTGTGGCGGGGCTGCAGGGAGGATGGTCCCGAAAGGTCTCTGAGGACATGGCATTTGAGCTGAGACCTGAATGGTGAAAAGAGTTGGGTCCTGGGCGGAGAGAACAGCAGAAGCAGAGGCCCTGAAGTAGGAATGAGTTGGGACCTCCAGTGGGAAGGAAAGACCCACGTGCCTGTAGCATGTCAAGTGAGTCAAGAGAATCCTAGGAACCAAACCTGAGGGCGCAGGGTTGGGGGGCTGCCATGGAGGCCCCTGTGGGCCAGGCTATGAGCCTTGTACTTTGTTCTCAGTGTTTCTGGTCACCTGTTCAGAGCACAGGTGAATGGCATCACCCCTCAGGTGTCTGCCAAGCTGCCTTCACCCTGTCATGGGCAGCTTCCCAGCAGAGCTGCCCTCAGGAGATGCTTGAACATGCCGAATATCAGCCTCTCCTGGGGAGCTTTACAAAGTCTGGAAAATGGGTCTTTGCCCAGAGTCCCCGGGCGTGGCTCCTGGGATTCTGCAGAGCTGCAGGTTTGAGAGCTGCTGACTTAGAGACCCAGATCCACCCAGCCTGCCCGTGGGCTGTGTGCCCTTCATGAAGCCAGCAGGTGACTGCTGCGGCCCACTCACCTGGGCTCCATGCTCTCTTTCAGGTAGTGTTGATCAACGCTATCAAAGATGTGGCCAAGGCCCTTTCAGATCTCATTGGTGCTACCAAGGGAGCTGCCAGCAAGCCCGCTGATGACCCCTCCATGTACCAGCTCAAGGGGGCTGCCAAGGTATAGTGGATCCCCACTTAGGAGTGAGCATGCAAGGGGGAGCACTGGAGAAAGCACATGTGGGACTATTGGCAGAATGTATATCTGATCTCCTTTCTCACTTAAGAGAGGTGTTTTTGCTCATGGCATTAGATCTAGAACTAAAGGAGTAAGGATTCAACCTCAGTACGCTGTTTTCTCTTGGCCTTCATTCCTATGCAGGTGATGGTGACCAATGTCACCTCCCTCCTCAAGACTGTGAAGGCCGTGGAAGACGAGGCCACCCGGGGCACCCGGGCACTTGAGGCCACGATTGAGTACATGAAGCAGGAGCTCACGGTAAGGAGCCAACAGTCACCTCCCTTGGGTACCCATGTCCAACAGCTGACACCAGCACAAGCTTCTCTGAGATTGTTAGTACAGAGAGGTTTTACCTGGAGCACCTCAATTCAGGGGGACCACTCCCCTGCCGGCCTGCAATCCCATTGTGTAACTGATCACCCCGGAGTTTGGCTAGGATCAATTTATAATTGTAATGAAGGAGTCCATTGAAATATATCACGTAAGACTATTTATGTTTAATTCCACTAAAATTGCACATGAAACCAAAGCATTCCAGAAGATTCCCGGCACAGGGAAAAGTTGGCACTCACCTTGAGCTTCAGTCGTGTGTACAATGTGTAGCCACACACAGACCCCCTTGATTCCCACTGCTATCAGCAATGCTTCACATGTGGATGTCGGAGCCTGAGATTTGCCATTAGAATAGTCTGGATGCCTTGACTTCCCTTCAAAATCCAACTCCCTTCTGTTGAGGTGACTGATCTCAGAGAAGTTGACCCTGTATTCTTTCTTGCTCTGTGCCAGCACGATAGTGGGAGGGTGGCCCGCTGCTGCTGTGACAGGGACATTACCTACTCTTCCTTTGATCCCAGGACAATTGTGGATTGACTCAGCCTAATCCCAGAAATAGAAATATGTGGGAAATGAGTGGTTTCAAACTGAGATTTCTTTCCAATAGAAGGTCTGATTGCAGATTTACCTTCTTTTTGGAGGCGGGTGTGAGGGGCTGGCCTTCACTGCCAGTTGTTCTGCACCTCTAGGAGGTCACCTGTGAAGGCCACAGGCCCCTGCGGGCCAGCTGTGGCAGTGAGTGGTTCTGCTGGGTTTGGGTGATAGAGCCGCGTGTTCTCTGATCCTGCCTGCCGTGCTTAGTTCTCACACGAAGGAGAAACTCATGAATGCAGTTGGTGTCCTTAGACACCGATGCCTGGCACTCACCTGCCCACACAGGCTGGGGGTGTCTGACCAAAGCCTGCACACACATTCTCACAGGTGTGGGTGGGCCTGATGGTGGTGGCATGGAAGAAAAGGTTTGAAATTTGGAGCTTTCCTTGGAAATTGCAGACATCTAAGTCTACCCACGTGGTTTAGAATGGGCCCAGATTGTGTGTTTCCATGGACAGGGGAGATGCCAAAGGAGCATGTGCCATGAGAGCCTTGTTCCCACTGCAGCATTCAGGGGACAGTCTGGGATCTGGGTCCTGCACTACTTCATGACAGCTGTCCATTTGGGGGGTGGGGGGACAGTGATGTTTGTCACTGGCTGGCACACAGCAGGGATGCTGGCTGGGTCCCCCTTTCTGCCTCAGGAAAGACTTCCTGCTGAAATGTGGCTGCCTAGGGCTGCCTGCAGAGCAGCCTCTGCTAGTTTGGGAGTCCTCATGTGCAGGCACACTCAGCACAGCCAGGGCACCAGGCACTCATGTTAGGACACAAGACGGATGGGCGTGAAGCATCAACGGCTGGCTTGACTGACAGGTGGAACTTTGAAGGGGGATAGTCACCATAGTTAGTTTATTTCTGCTCTGCATGTGCGTGTGTGTGTGCACGCGTGTGTGCGCACGTGTGTGTGTGTGTGCGTGCACATGTGTGTGGTTAAACAATCTACAGTGTCACTGGCGCATTCCACGTGAACGCCTCCACAAAATTATGCAGTTACATTTGTAAGACAGGCTAAGAATAGAAGAAACGGAGTACTTCATTCCCCACAGCCCCCACACCCCCTTAAAGAGAGAGAGGTGAGTCCGGAGTGATGCATCCAGGTCAGTCCTGCCGGGTTCCTGGGAATTGCCGAAGCGCCCGCGGGCATGGGGCGAGAGCACGGGAAGCCCCAGAACCACTTCCCTGGGACGAGTGGTGTGTGGGCACTGACTGCCCGTTGCTGCAGACAAGCGGGTAAACACTACAGCAATGCCCCTCTGACCACGCTGTTCGTGGGAGGCTCAGCCATGCTAGAATCTTGAAAGGGGGAATGATATTACTGTACTCAAAGTCCCTTTCTCACTCCCTGCCATTGATGCTTTCCTCCTGTTGCTGCTCTGCTTTCTGGCACTGAGCTTTGCAGCCTGGCCGGAAAAGAAGAAATGATGTTTGTCCTGCCCTTTTTGATTTGTTTCACCTCTTCTATTTCTGACTTCCAGGTGTTCCAGTCAAAAGAGGTACCTGAAAAGACATCATCACCTGAAGAATCAATAAGGATGACAAAAGGCATCACCATGGCAACAGCCAAAGCCGTAGCCGCGGGGAACTCGTGTAGACAGGAGGACGTGATCTGCACCGCCAACCTGAGCCGGAAGGCTGTGTCCGACATGTTGACGGCCTGCAAGGTACAGGCCTGGCGGTGTTCGGGCGGAGGTCGTTCTCTGTCGTGGCTGCGTGGTTCGGGTTATTCTGGGGAAGGAGCGGGTGCCGGCGTGTGGACAGGCGCAGCTCAGCACCTTAAACGGCATGATACATGCGTGCTGGAGGCACGTGCACGTCAGCCCGTGGGGAACGACTCCTGGGGTGGTGCTGCGGGTGAGGCGGGGTGCAGCCCCCTGGCTGACTTAACCCTCTCCCTTTTCCCCTCAGTTCTTCCTGCATAGGCAGGACACCTTCTCCGGTGCACACCACCCTGAGTAGTAAAGAGGGCCCCGGCCCTCCAATAAGAACTGCGCCCCTCGTCTGCACGCACCCTTTCCTGCCTCCATGGGTCATCCGTGCTGTGCGAGGAGGCAGGTTGCCATACCTGGGTGAGGAAGGGAGTTAGAGGAACAAACCAGCCTGTTGGGGAACGGCCCTTCTACTCTCTGTGCCAGACATTTTGGAGAAACTCTGATTCTTGGGTGGGTAACTGGGCCAGCTGCCCTGAGCCCAGCTTGGTGAAAGCCCAGCTGGGGAGACCTGAGCTCTATGACCTTTACTTTATTTTTCTTTCTATTAAGAACAAGGTGAACCATAAGAGCCCTGTGTCCCCTACATTCACTGAGCTCCCCCAGACCTTTACCCTCTTGGGGACAGCCTTGCCCCAGGGACTCTGATGTCTGCCCAGTGATTGATTTATGACCTCCCTACCATGGTGAGCAGGTGGGGATGAGCCAGAGAAGTTGAAACCTGGGTATTGCAGCTACTGCAGCTTGGGGTCTGAGGGAGTAGGGCCACTCTCTGTGGTGAAGTGAGTTATGGGGGCAGCTAGTACAAGGCCCACCTGATCGCTTCTCAGGGGTTCCTCGGAAGGGGTACAATGGGCTGGAGGTAACTGGATAGAGAGCTGGGTGAGGTGGCCAGGGCCTAATGTGGGAGCCAGCTCCCTTTCCTGGTCTCCTGGGTGTGATGGAGGTGGGGGTAGGAGGCAGAGAGAAACAGGTGGCAAAGCGGGTAGGGCCACTTTCATGAGGGACCTTGTGTTCTGGACTGGGGGCGTTTAGACCCTCCCAGGGCTATGAGTATTTGTCATTTCAGTGTCCTTAATGGAATCTGGCTGGCGGAAGTGGTAACTCCTCAAGGGGTTACAGCCTCAGTCAGAGAATAGAACTTGCCTAGCAAGGTGTGGCCTGAAGGCCACCAAGGAGGGGGGGACCAAGAAAACTGGAATTTATTTATAAAAACTTGTATATTTATCCTTACATGTATGAACTTCAGTCCCCTTCAGAGCACTCTCCAGCTGATGCAGCACACCTATTGAGATGCTTTCTCCGCTGCTCAAAACAGTTTTGAACTCATCAATTTTGATGCCGTTTAGTGCTTCTGCTGTTTTTTGTTTCACCTCTTTCCCATTGGCCAAACGTTTCCCTTTGAGAACTTTCTTCATCTAGGGAAACAAAAAGTCACTCAGGGCGAGATCAGGTGAATAGGGAGAGTGGGGCGCAGGGGTCATGACGTTTCTGGTCAAAAACTGGTGACCCAGTGTGGGCAGGTGCATTGTCATGCCCCATGTTGTTTGTGTAAATCAGCATCATGGAATGGGCAAATGCACTGAAAGAGTCTCCCAAAAACTTCACTGAAGCCGAGCGCAGCCTCTCACGGCAGTGCCAGCTGGTGCACGGATGCAGATGGGCTCCTGGAACACTCACCTGGCAGGGAAGCCTGTACCACAGGGGGCCCGCCCTCCGGAAGATCATTCCATTTCTCTTTGGGCCCTCCCTCACACATGCAGGGCACCTCGTAGTTTTGGAAAGGTTGTCGTGTATATTCTCATTTGCTCCCAGATGGGAAGGGCAAGGGGAGTTATCCCGATCTGATGGATGATGAAGCAGGCTCGGAGAGACTAGGGCATGAGCAGGGTCACACAGCTATTTGCTCTCAGAGCCAGAACTGAAGCCAGGTCTTCTGCGTCCACAGCCAGTCTGTTACTGCGGCCTCCCAGCCAAAATGCTCTCGGTCACTGTGGTTGACGAGTGACAGGTACTTTATCTCCATGTTACAAACATGAAATGAAAAAGTGAAATTAAACCGGAAAAAAGAAAATGATGAAGGTACGAAAGGCAGGTAGCTCAGGTTTTCCAGTCTCTCTCTCTCGACACATACTCCCCACTTTGCAGGGGAAGATGTTAGGGGAGGTTGGGGGCCACTGGCTCCTCTCTGCTCTCTTGCTCCCAGCTCAGGTCATCCTGATTTTGCAGAGCTTTGCACGCCACAGCCAGACTTGATGGCAAGTGTCACTGCTGAGCCGTGAGGTTCCTGTTCGGGTAGGACTTCTTTAGCAGCTGGCATTTACATTTCCCTGGGTCTCCTGTGTTTCTACCCCTTTGCAGAAAGAAACGAGGTGTGTGCGATGAGGAATATATAGCTCACCAGGGATGTGGAGTGGTGGATCAAGAAGGAACCCTTATATGCCAAGCAGCAGGCCAGGTTGTGTGCGGCTGAGCAAGGTAGCCAGGGCAGAAACGGAAGTGCGATAAGTTACAGACTGGTTCATTTTATCAGGATTACACTAAGTCCTTAGGTGGACACAAAGACATCTCTATGCCCTGTTTAACTCTAGTGTCTATTTCTTTTTGGTCTTAACTTTCATGTGCCTATGTTTGCATTAGGTACAATTTTCTATCTACTGTTAACATTACATGGCTGTTTCTATGTTGTATGAGTCATTAAACTGCCTCTTTAATAGCCACAAAATGCTTTGTTAATGAGTGAAATATATGTTATCATATATTTAGGTTGTCTAAATTTTTTTTTAATCATAAATTTTACTGCCAGGAACACCTTTGGGTATATCTGGTTTTTCCTATGCTTTGGATTGTTTCCTTAGGCAAGACTCCCAGAAGTAGAATGAGTGGGCCAGATAGTATGACATTGGAATTAGTGCCAGATAGCTCCCCCAAAGTTACAGCCTCTGGCAGTGGATAGAGCACCTCATTCATAGCTCCCACACAGTGGGAAACGTGAGCCTTGCATGTTACCTGATGGAGGTGACACTGAGTGCTACCAGAGCCCATGTCGTTCCCCAGTAGTGTCTCATCAGATCAGACGTGGAACTCTGTCCTCACACGTGGAGATACTGGGGAACAGGGTGAGTATGATGCAGTGGTGGTGAAGGGCATGACACTTACCATGGTTAAGGAGTGCTCCTGCCTCGGAGGCCTAGTCGTTTCAGAGGAGTAAAACTGGATTCATAAGTGGCAGGTACTGGCCACTGGAATCATGCCCCACTCCTTCCAGGGGGGTGGGGGGAAAGGCGTCAGGTAAGGGGCTAACCGCAGGTATTCCCACCAATCCTAGTGAAGGGATCTTAAGCAGAAAAAATGTAAGGTCTGGTCACTATTCCCCTTCTGCTTTGGCCTGTCATCCTGATGTGTGATTCCTGCGTGCCACGATTTGTGATTTATTGGCAGTTTTCTATCTATCCTTGTAAGCCCTCTCAAGTTCTTCCAGAGCGGGGCTGTACGTGGGAAGCCTAAATGGGTAGGGTTGCTGGACTTAGCAAATAAAAAACAAGGTGTCCCATATGTCTGCTAAATTTTTTTTTATTGTTTATCTGAAATTCAAAATGAACCCAGATTCAGTCGTTAGCCTAGCAACCCCGTGAATGGGTGTGCCATCTGAATTGAGACGTTAGTGACTCGGCAGGTTACACGTGCAAGGAGAAAAGTGCAGGATGCTGAGTTAACCACGTGTCTTGGTTTGCTTATCTGGACGTGTGAACGTGAGGTGCCTCTGAGGGTACGGGGAGCTCACTGTCTGAAGTTTCCGAGGAGCCAGGCGCCCCTGGCTGGGACTCACTGTGCCCAGCATGGTCAGGCCACGGAGTGAGGGCCTGGGCGTGACTAGCCTGGGGACAGGGCAGTCGTCAGGACACATCGCGTTGCTGAAGAGAGGCAGGCTCAGCCTGGGACAGCGCGTCTCCGGCCGTCACCCTAATCATGAATCCTCCTGGACTTCTCAGGGCGTGTGGGCTGTCTTACTTGTCAATAGAAGGAGTGGGGGGAGGAGGGGAGAGAGAGGAAGGAAACGAGGAGGCACCCGATTCCCTGGCTTTTGTCTGGCCCCAGCGCACGCGTTTGCCAAGAGCCCGCCGTGGAGACGGGAGGTAGCAGGGGTGGGTGCAGGCGACCACCGGCCTCCTCTAACCAGGGAGACGGGGAAGGTTTCTCAGGGATCATTGGGGTCAGGCGGAGGCAGTTTCAGAACAGAGGGTCCAGGGCTGCACAGCGCTGCTGGCCCCCCACTTCCCTCACCAGCTGGCTCTCCCTGCTGTGAGATGCTGACGCTGCCTTCTTTCTCCAGCAAGCATCCTTCCACCCTGATGTCAACGAGGAGGTGCGCGCCAGAGCCCTGCGGTACGGGACCGAGTGCACCCTCAGCTACCTGGACCTTCTCGAGCATGTCTTGGTGGTGAGTAGGGGGCATGTGCGGTGGCTGGGGAGGAGTGTGTTTGGTTGGCGACCATCCTGTCCTCAGGAAAACCCCTTAGAGCTTTGTGCAGGCTCCACGTGTGAGGCTGGGCCTTGGCGGAGCTGAACAGTCTCATGTGGCACGGCCCCAGGAGGCAGGGCTACCCTGTAGTCGGGAGGACGCGCAGCTAGAGTCCAGGAGAGCTTGGCTCCCCCGCTGCGCCGAAGAAGCCAGGCTAGCATGGAAGGGGCGGGGACAGGGTGAGGGATGAAGCAGGTAGGACAGACAGAGCCACCACTGAAGAAGTGTCAGGAGCTCCTGTGAGGAAGACCCCAGTCCATCACACAAGGAAGGGGCAGCTCCTCAAACAGCCACACCAGCTGCCGTGACCAGTGCTGCAGGTGATCGCGCCTCTCAGGACTTGGTCCTTGAACGGATGGCTTAGACCACAATGAGAATGACACTTCCAGGAGTTCCCTGGTGGTGTAGTGGCTTAAGGCTTTGGCGCTCTCAATGCTGCGGCCTGGGTTCGATTCCCAGCCAGGGAACTACCCCACCCCCAAAACAAAAGAGAATGCCACTTCCCTTCGTCCACATAGAGCACGCTGAGAAGGCTGAAACAGAAGGCACTGTGGCTGGTAGACTGCCCATTTGGGAGCCTCAGGCTTGTACCCACCCCCAGGTCCCACGGGCCCAATCATAGGGAACCAGGAAGGACATTTGGCGTGTATCTGTCCTGTGACTCCCGGGAGCCACGTTTAGGACTGGGAGGTCTGGGGCAGCCCCTAGAGAGTTTGTTTAGGAGTCAGAGACACCCCAGAAGAGAACTGATGATGTCTCCCCTCCCTTCATGGCCTTTGCTCCTTCCCAAACCTAAAAGAAAAGAAAGAAAGAAAGGAAAGATCCAGTGTGCCACTTTCAGGTACACAGTCACATGCACCTAGAGGACTGTCGAGCCTTCCATTTGCCAGGCATTGAAATTTTTCTCATTTTGTGCAGCCACTTGAGGCACGCAGGGCAAAGGATGGTCCAAGACTCAGAGACGTTTGGTCCCTTGGTTGAGGTCACCCAGCTAGCTACTTAGTGACAGACCTGGGACCAAATCCCAAACGTTGTTATTCCCAGCTCTGTGCTCATTCTGGCATGTCCCAGCCTGGACCTTATAAATTACCTCCTGACGGTAAGCATTGTAGGCCCTTTAAGGGAGCATTCGTTTTATTCTTCACTTAGGTAACAGTAGTCCATGCAAAGGATACCTTTTGTGAGAGCAGCCAGTGTGGGTTACTAACATTGGAGTCCCAAAGCCTGGACTCTTGGGAATGGAAACCAGTGTATCCCACGTAGGCCAAGAAGAGAACTCCTTAGCCAGTTGGTGTTCACAGGCGTGAGCCTTTGCAGCCGAACCAGCCATCTATGTTGGCCCTCAGGTTGGCCCTTTCCACCGCTGCTCCACTGAACAGGAGTGTCAGTGCAGAGGGGTCCTCCTCCGGCTGCATCACTGAGCAGTCCACAGACCGGGAGGGAAGGGAGACAGGCAGCTTTGAAGATGGTTAATGGAGTGAAAATGTCCCAGTTTGCTCTACAACAGAAAGACGGATGATGATGTGGAGAGGGGTTCTTCCTTCATAAGGAAGGGCACGTGCCAGCCCTTGTGGGACCCTTACAGCGTCCCCTCCCTGACCTCGAGCCAGCTTCAAACCCTTTCCCCGTGTCTGGGAAGCAGGCTCTGCATCCACCGGAGCTCTTCCGCCC